>CM069908.1:130054136-130319477 GCA_036172215.1 Camellia granthamiana | reverse complement strand
CTGAAGCTTTGGTGGATTCTGGAGTGGCCCATCATCGTTGATTCAACATCGGCGTTGTGGATTCAACGTTGGGCAATACAATTCTGAGGTGAAGATGGGGCTGGAAGAGGCACATAGGGGGTTGGTTCAATTCGGGCGTGGATTCGCTAGGTAATTGAGAGTACACTCGTGTAATTCCTTTATGTCTTCTTAGTGGATTGTTTTGTGGCTTTTGCCCGTGGTTTTTTTATCACAATTGGAGGCGCTCCAATTGTGGTTTTTTCCACATAAAATCATTGTGTTGATTTGTCTTTGATTGTTTGATTGGGATTGCATTTTACTGCTTAAAATTGATACATAATCACAAATTAATATCTAGGGGATTTCTAGATTTTTCAGTATGTATGTATCATCTTCTTTGTTGACCTCTCAGACGTTTACGGCGCCAATTGTGAGACCTAGAAAATCCTCTGACATGGATTGTTGATGAGATCCAACGAAGAGATGAGCTTGGCTCCTGTAGATCTGCAAGGATGAACATGATCAGCGCCACCCAACCAAGGTTGCCGACCAGAGACACTCCGATGATATAGTTAGCTAAAATAGATCAAAGAGAGAAGATGAAGATTTAGAGAGTGTGTGTGCTTTGTGGCAGGGAAAATGAGGGATACCTCTTGTGTATGGGGTCCCCTCCTTTTGTAAGGGATGGATAATATTTGTTTAGGATATTTTACCCCTATAGCTAGGATATTTTTCTGGCTTCCACAATTATATTTCCCTATCTCTATCTTATAAGATTAGGTATACAAAAAACAAATTTATAATATTTAGGTTAAGTCATTCGACTTGTCTCTATGATTTTGTGGTACTTGAGATTGCATGCTGTAACACGTCCGCGGGGGACCTCATGCTACAGTTCAGACTCCCTTTGTCACGGTTCTTAATCTGAACCAAAGAGTCCAAATCCGGCAAATCGTTTGAGAAAACAGATTTTTGAAAAGTAGTGCCAAACATGGACTGCTTTGCCAGATTACAGAGTCGCCACCTAAATATTTTTTAATGGGGGAATTTAGGAAACCCTGACTCGGTGCCGAAGGCCACGTGTCCGTCATAACCAAAGTGTCTTGGCTCGGGAGCTTGGGTACGATCGGGGAAGGTCAGCTATGAGCACCCCCTTTCGCCCGGTCCGAAGACCGGCCTCTACTAACCGTGATATCCGATTTTGAAAACTTTATGTGTTCTTGTTCCAATTATTAGCCTAGAATTACTATGTTATGCGCACAGCAAACAAGTATAGACTAGATCGCCTAATTTGGAAACAAACATTGCATATCCGTTCGTTTTAAAAATGCTTTGGAATTTGCTACTCGCAAGTAGGCTAAAACACGGATTTCAATGAGTTTTTCCAACTCAAGCAATCCAACCTCCACCCACAGGCATTCAAACAGTTTATCTCACATAAGCACTTAGCCGCATGGTAAGCATACTGTCATGGCGACACTCACACGCATGTGGTATGCTAAAGCATGAAAATACTTACATCGTACTCCGTGCCAAAACAAGAAACTAGTTAGCAGACATGCATGTCCCTAGGTCATGTTAAGTGGCTAATGCAACACAGGCAAGGATGCAATTTAGAGTAGGCTCGGCTAACCCTAAAGATGGCATGTGAAATGCACTTTATTCGATGCACGTATTCAATTTGGAATTGAAAATACAATGCAGTTTGTATGATGTATCGAGCCCGATGCATGTCAACAAATGCATGGATGCACGCATGCATAGCATAAGGTATGCTAAAATAAACGTGCCCTAATACTAACCATTAAAAGCAGGTAAGTAAAAGGGAAGAAAGAAGTGGGGGTTGGAAGACATCCACACACCCACGCACACTTATTACAAATTTGCCCTCGCTCGGAGGGACCAAAAGAATAATACAAATTAATTAACTACGCAAGCTAATTAAATATTACAAATTAATTAAATTAACAAAATAATTAATCTAAGAAAAACAGTAAACCGCCTCGGGGTGAGGGCCCAATGCATGCACGCTCAGATTCCGCTCGGAATTGCACTGCCATGCCTAGCCTGCCTCTGTTTTCCCTGCTTTCCTCCTCTGAAGACTGCCAAAGTCTCAAGGATGCCTCTCTGGACACTGGAGACTATCACCGGCTGAATAGAACTTCCATCGGCAGTGAATTGAGCTCATCGGCACTGAATTCATCCACCGGCCATCTATTGACTGCCGGTCGGCACTAAGTATTGCCGGCCGGCAATGAATTCCTGCAGAACCTGCAACTCACAGCAGCAGAGGGCAAAACTTGCATGGCAGCTCAATTCAAGCAATGTATGCACCAAACACATTCCTTATCATGTTTGTGACTCAAAGGAGGATGTGCCTCGATTCTCGGGCCACCAATCGCGCATTTCCATGCATGATGGCCAAAGAGTCAAGTGTGCATTTTAATATCAAATGTAATGCACACCAAACATACAAGGGACCCAACCTCAATCATGGTTGATCAAGAGGCAAGGCAATGCACAACAATGCACATGCAACCTAAGCATGCAAGCTAACATACAAACATGCAATGCAACTACATGGCATACACAACGCTAACAAGATAACATGCACAACGCATTGAAATATGGCATACACAATGCAACATGGACTTACACCAACACAAGTGGGCCTCTGCCACACTCACATGAGAGGCCGTCGGATAAAAGTGAAGTGCCTCGAAATGCGTGCACACGGGCACGCAAACCGAGGCAATGGCATACGGAATGCAATGATGCTAAAATGACATAAACAATACAATATGGGCTTACACTAACATGAGAGAGCCTCAGCCACACTCACATAAGAGGCCGAGAGATAAAAAATGAGATGCCTCGAAATGCGTGCACACGGGCACGCAAACCGAGGCAATGGCATATGCGATGAAATGGCATGGAAATATGATATGCAAACATGCAAATGAATTTCAGCACTGAAATGTGGGGCAAAACAGTCCCGAAACATGGCCAAAGTGTACCCGATGCATGGAATAATCCCGAAACATGAATTTTGGCACCCGAAATGGCCTATAGCTACACCAAACATGCATAATTGATACATGACATGAAAAGGCAGAAGCAAGGAAGCCCCATAACTCACATTTTTATAGTACAAAACATGGGCAAACAACAATCACAAATGGGGCTAACATGGCATACAAAAATGGCTCCACAAGGGAGGCTATGAAGCAAGTGGTATATGCAAAGCCCAAATGGAAAAAGACCCTTCTACAACACTGAAGAGGGACCAAAAATATGACTACTCACAGTAGATGACAGCCCCCAAATCAATATGCAAACATGCCCGAAATGCCATGCAAGATTGAAGCCAACAAAGGCTATAATATGAGGTATACAAAACATGCATCAAATAGCAAAAGACCTTTAATGAGATATTCCAAGAAGGTCAAAATATGGCCATTTTCAGTTCTGATGATGGCCTAAAAACAGAAGCAAGACAGGCCAACAAAGCATGCAAATTTACGGTAAATAAGAGGGATTATGAAGTAAGTGCAAGATAGGGGTCCCAAAAAGGGTTGAGCCCTTCTTCAATGTTGAATAAGGGCTCAAAATGAGCCTACTTACAGTTTACATTATGCTCAAAAACAGATCACACATAGGCTAGAAATTTCATGCAAAAATGTGGCATACCAAGGAGTATTGAAGCAAGTGCACTATGGAGGGCTCAAACAGGGTTGAGCCCTTAAACAAACATGAAGAATGGCTCAAAATAATGCCCCTTTCAGTTAGGGTCGGAGCCCAAAACAGTAAGCAAATAGGGTAGAAAAATGTGACAAGAATGTGCTACAAAAGAGGGAAAATGATCTTACCCTTGAAGACTACCCTTTTTGTTGCTTCTTGGCTTGAGCTGCAGCACCTTTGGCCTCTGAAAAACTGCTCCAAGCTGCTGTGATGGAGTAGTGGTGGTGGTGCTATGGATTGGTGAAGAAATGGCCAAGGATTTGAGAGGTTTAGAGTAGAGAGAGAGAGAAATCTAGAGTGAGAAGCTCCCAAAACTTTCTTTTTTTGTTCTCCCTCTTCTACATATGAGATATAAGGCCCTATATATGTCAAAATAAGAGCTTTTGGTCGAAATATCCCAATTGAAAATATCTTCCACAGTGTATTGATAAATATCTGTCAAAAATCTGAGTTATGGGCACTTTTGGCCGGGCGGCAATCTTTTGTGCCGGTCGGCAATCTTTTGTGCCGGTCGGATAAATGGATGGCCGGTAGGTAGCTGGTAAGGTCAAAAAGTTCCGGTGGATGTCCAGATTGAAGCCCCGGAAGTTAGCTTTCCAATGGCTCAAACCTTGCATTAAAATTCCTCCTGTGCAAAAAGTTATGCCCTTTTTGGTGAAGCCGCGCAGATTCGATCCAACCGGACTGATCCCCTACTTCAACCTACCACATCTCCCCCACCCGGACTTGGTTTTGAGAGATTCTTGAGTGCAAAATGAAGCCCCGGAAGTCTTCTTTCCAATGGTTATGGCCTCATAGCTTAACTCCAAGTGTATAGATAGATGAGCTTGATTTAGCGAGGACTGCTCAACTCTCTTCTACCCGGATTCATGCCGAACCTCTTCTCCAACTTGTTTTCTCCCCTCTTCTCCTCTTCTCTTCAACTTCAAACCCCGAAGTAAGGTGTTTTGAAAGATTTTTCAAAGATTTCATCTCTCCTTCATTCATCTCCACTTTGTCCTTGCTTGGTTTATCGAAAAGCGCACCATTTACCGAAATGCGAGCGTCGAAACATCGTGGGAATTTTATTTCAAAAATGTTTTGAAAGAGAGGGTTTTAAGGTCTCAAAACCATCCAAAATAATTTTGGTTCAAAATGGGGCGTGAAGTTGAGATTCACCTTTCTCTTTGCCGAAGAAACTGAACCTG
The DNA here is from genome assembly GCA_036172215.1 of Camellia granthamiana. NCBI lineage: Eukaryota > Viridiplantae > Streptophyta > Magnoliopsida > Ericales > Theaceae > Camellia > Camellia granthamiana. The sequence goes on along the minus strand of CM069908.1, from coordinate 130,314,549 downwards.
TGGCCTGCACACCTTTCTCCACCAAGTAAACCATCAGTAGTGCCCAAGTCTTAAGGGCGGTCAAAAATGGGGTGTCTACACATGCCATTTGTGAATGCTTAAAATTAGCTAGAGATATAAAGAAATTATGAACGAATGATATCAATATCAAATTTGTTTGTGCCAAAAACAAAAATAATTTTTAAAATAAATAAAATCATAGTGATCACAGTCATGCAACTATAAGATTAGGGGAAATTGCAAATACATAAAGCAGTGGAATTTTTTTTTACTACAAATGGCTTTTTTTTTTTTTTGGGTGCAACTTTGATACACAGGAAGAATTGCATCAAATATATGAACGAATTCACACCATGCACACAAAAGAGTTGCACCATTACGAAAATATAATTTTTTTTTTTTCCCACTTCTCCACTTAAATGTAATTTTCCCATAATATTACTCATATGAATGCTGACTAAATAATCAATACACATCTCAATCAATTTGCAAGACAACTGTTCAAAGCTTGCGAGTAATTTCAAAAGGGGAGGAAAAGGTGGAAAAACAACAATTATGAAAGTATTATGGAAATAATGGTTATGTGCCAAAATCAAAAAGTAACATGATTAGATATTTATATTTTATAATAATATGATAAATAATCATACATATATACTTAGTTATAGTTGTTGACAAATTGCTTTGAGTTGCCTTTTCATTCAAGGACTTTCATGAAAAATTTCAGATGATTTGTAGTTGAAATCATAATAAATAGATAAATTTAAGTCATCATTTTTGGACCCCAAAAAAAAATCATATATATATATTGTTGGAACAATCTTCTGTGTAAAATAAATAAATTGAAATAAATCAAACAAATAAATAAATTACGTACCGAATTTATTTCACCGAACCGAATAAATAATTAAAAAGATCAAGTTCAGTGTGTGACACTCTGTCCTTAAGACAAATTCGCCCCGCTACGGTGCTTACGGTTAAGTGGCATCTATCTCCCAGGATACAATGATCTATCTCCCAGTAGTAGCACTCCAAACAATTTGTACGGTAAACAAAACCTGTGTTCTTAACTCTCTGAATTTTATTCTAAAACTAGTATGAAGAATAATGATGCAAGAAAGAAAAATCAAGGCAACAAAATGAATTTTTCTTGGATATTTTCCAACCCCAAAACTGCTGGAAAATGCTAGAATTTATAAGCCAAAAGAACTGTCCGAATAGGTGCTGTTTTTTAACTGAACAGGTATGAAAAACCCTGAATAGATACAATTTGAATCCTTGGACAGATTTGCAACTACTAAAGTTATAAAACTGTCCAGATTTTGAATCTATCTGGAAAGTTATGAATCTATCCAGATTTGAAAAAATTAAAAAACTGTTTGGACTGAAAAATCTGTTGTGAAATTTTTGAACTTGTTGAGCCTCAAATAAAATCTGTCCAAATCTGCCAAGGAAGAATTAAATCTGTTAATAGTTTCAAAACTAGTTTTGGACAGATTAAACTGTTATGGAATTGATCATGAAAGAGGCACAATTATTGGACACAAAATTTGAATTCAAATTTGAATTAAATTCAATTTGAAATTCAAATAATTTCCTGCAAGAATTTGGAAAAAATTCAAATAAATTTTGTTCAAAAAATTAAAGTTAGAACCGACGCGACCCACAACCCACACCTGCGCCCAGACGGACGGCGGTGGCGGCGCGTGCGTGTGTGGTGGTTTGGGCTAAGGTTCACTTTGTCCGTAACTCCTCTCTTCTACAAACTTGGGATGCCCCTTGGGGCCTAACCCAAGTGTTGCCACCTAGAACCTACATACACACATAAGTTCTCTTTAAGTTTCAATGTGGGACAAGCCTTTCAACGAAATCCACATTTAATTCTTTAAATGTTGAATTCCACGAACCTGAAAACGACGTCAACTTCCCATTCACTCATAAATGGTTTTGATGAACTGTCTTCACCGTGTGACTTTCCATACGGCAAGGAACACGTCACCTTTTCGAACCCATCCCAAAAGACATTTGGGGCCTACTCAATTTTGGGCTCAAAGTTGGCCCAAAATAAGCCTTATAAAACCAAATTTTCCAACAATCCCCCACATGAATGGAATTTGACAAAGAGACAATGCAACAACATGACCTAATTACAGAGAGTACAAAAATTGGAAATATTCTGCAAAGGATAAGTAGTTTTTGGCTTTGAACCTTCCCTTGTGAAATACTATCGGATTTACTAGCTAACTAGTGAACATGATGTCTTGAACTGTTCAACCGTTTGTGTAAACCAAGACAATAGAACTCGCACAGTATATCCCCAGAAATAGTGTAGTTCTCACTATTGTGTTCATTTTGGCCCTAAATAACCTGGTCTTTCATGAGTGCTCTAGAGAATTGTAGCCCTTCACAAATCTCATAGAACCGGCCCAGTTCACACTCACATAGGTGATTCTTATAAAGAGTATCCTGCCATACTCCACTAGGTTTACCTAGATATAAGAATCATTAAAAGTATTACTTAACCTAAAACGCTGCAGACATCATTATTTCATCATAGAAATGGGTAGGAGTTTGACTCTCCAGTGATCCTTCTAAGTCATCCGCAACTTGGTTTCCCTTTGAACCTAGATCTTGGGATCTCCAGTCAACTAGGTTGGGTTTCCGTTGTGGTAACTCTTATTTAATAGGCTTAAGTCCCATTCCCCTCGATGAATTCTTAACTAGCTCTCTTGCTAACCCTTTGATTAGTGGATCCGCTATGTTGTCTTTAGACTTCACATATTCAATGGAAATAATTCCATTAGAGAGTAGTTGTCTCACGATGTTATGTCGACGATGAATATGTCGGGACTTACCGTTATACATATGACTCTATGCTCTACCAATTGCTGATTGACTATCACTATGTATGCATATAGCAGGCACTGGTTTTGGCCACATTGGAATATCTTGAAGGAAGTGGCAAAGCCATTTTGCTTTTTTCCCAGCTTTATCTAAAGCTATAAATTCTAATTCCATAGTAGACCTACCTATGCAAGTCCATTTGGAAGATTTCCCAGATACAGCTACCCCACCAAGAGTAAAAACATACCCACTGGTGGATTTTGAGTCTCTAGTATCTAATATCCAGTTTACATCACAATATCCTTCAAGTACTACTGGATATCTAGTATAATTCAGCCCAATGTTACAAGTAAATCGGAGATATCTTAGAACCCTTATAATTGCTTTCCAGTGTTTTACCCCTGGATTACTCGCATATTGTAGACACCCCATTTTTGACCGTCCTCAAGACTTCGACGTCACCATTTGAACACTCGGTAATCATCCATGTTTATGTTCGTCTTGAGTTCCCGAAGGTCTCGGCTACGCGCCTTACCTCAGGATCTCTCGACTCGACTGTTTTGTGTTTGGTTTTGCACCAAACACTTGTGTTTTGCCTTTGAGGGGCAGGGAATGGCTTGTGGGCCATCCCCATACCTCACCGGCCATGGCTTGAGGCCACCGGCTAGTGTTTTGTTGCCATCGGCCATATATTTGGCCGGTCGGCACTCTTTGTGGTCGGTCGACCATATATTTGGCCATTTTGGCATTTTTGGCTGGCCGACCACTGTGCATCTGCTTTTGCAGATATTTTTATGCCAGCTATGCTAGCTGGCATACACTTTGCACTGTGTATGGAGGAATTTCACTCTTGCTTAGCTTGTTTTGTAAGCTTTGCAAGAGTGATCCTCTATAAAGGGAGGGCTTCTCCTCCCTCTTCTAGGGTTACAAAAAAGGTTGAGGGGAGCTCTGGTTCTAGGGTTAGCATAGTGTATCTATTCTATCTCTATTTCTCCATCTCTTTTGCTCTAAGTGTGTGTTTGTCCTTAGTTTTGCACTAGGACACCTACCATTACACCTTACCTTAGTTGCTGAGGCATTAGGGGGTTGTCCTTGAAGTTCTTGAGCTGGTTTGGAGCTAAGAAAGCTGCTGGAGTGATCCTTGTGAAGAAGGTCTTCAAGGGTAAGATTTTTGCCCTTTTTACTCCATTTTTGCATAGTCTTTTTGCCTACCTTGCTTGTTTTTTCAAGCTTAGTGTATAACATATAAAAGTTCTGATTTTACTTGCTTAAAATAGTTGTTTAAGGTTTCTTTGAGCTTTGGGGTTGTTTGACCCCTCTTAGGCCTTGTTTGGCCCCCATTTTGTGCATTTTTGGTGAGCTCTGGGACCATCTTGTTTGGGCCTCCTCACTACTAAAATCTTGAGGGATTTCAGTGGTGAGGATGGTGCCTTAAGGTCCTAAGAAGGAGAGGGCCATCCCCTCTCCTTGTTGTCTTCAAACTTGCCATTTTAAGCCTCATGTGTGAGCACCATTTTGAGTTCATGTTGGCCTTGTTTCAGTAGGTATTTGGTAGTATTTTGCCATGTTTTACCTCTGTTTTAAGTTGGTTTAGACACACCATGCATGCTTAGCATACTTGTCTTGTAATGCCATGAATTTTCCTTAACATGCTTTAGGCTTTGACCCTTGTTCTAGCATGATTTTGGCCAAGCTTTGTGAAGCTTTTGTGTATGTTTTAGTGTGCTTTAGCTCTATTTTTAGTTTCTTTGGCCATGCTTGACATGTTTTGTATAGCCATCTTGCATTTTGGCTTGCTAGCCTTGGGTGTGTGAGTGTTGAGCATGCTTTGCTTGAGCTATTTCAGTGGTTTGGCACCACTTACCATGCCACTTCAGTCCATTTAGCATGCTTGTATGCTTGCATTTGATGCCCCTTTAATGCTTTAAAAGGGTGTTGTCCTGTGCTCCATGTTTGTGCTATTGTCTACGCCTCTAGGATTAGAACATTTAGATGCCATCTAAGTGGTTTTTGGGGCTCACTTGTGTATGCCTTAGGACTGTTTTGATTCACTTTGATCATTTGCTTCATGTGTCACATGATCATGGTTTAAGTCCTTGGGCTCGGTTGCATGCCTTGTTTGCATTGATAGGTTGATTTGGCATCATCCTTTGTGTGTTTTCAGAGTTTACAATGCATGTCATTTGTCCATGTTTAGTATGCTTAAGAGTCCCTCCTTTATGCTTAAGTGTTCAACCATGTTTGCATACATGATTGTATGTTTAGATACTTGGTTCATGGCATGTTGTTGCATGCTTAAATGGTGTTGCACTTGGCATGCATTTCTTGCTAAGTTGTCTAACATGTGATATGCCTTGCATGTGAGCATGTTGACATTACACTTTGCATGATTGTTAGTTGCATCTTTGCATGTTTATTTGCATGTTCATGTTGCATGTTTAGATTGCATGCCTAGGTTGCATCGCATGAGCATGCATGTCTTGCCTCTTGATCAAGTGATAGAGGTTAGGCCATTTGTTTGTTTTGGTGTGCATTGCATTTGAAATCAAAATGCACAACTCGGCCTCTTTGGCCATCACGCATTGAAATGCGCAATTGGTGGCCGAGGGTCGAGTACCAAACTCCTTTGAGTCATAAACATGATAAGGAGTGTGGTTGGTGCAAACATTGCTTGAAATGCATTGCCATGCCATGTTTTGCCCTCTGCTGCTATCAAAACAGGTTTCTGCAGGAAGCTTTGGCCGGTCGACCACATACAGTGCTGATCGACCAATGATGGATGGCCAATAGCTCCATGGGTGGTTGATGACCACCCTTCCATGGCCGGTGATGATTCCTCATGGCCGGTGGCATTCCCCAGTGTTCATAAAGTGCTCCCTGGGACTTTTACAATTTTCAGAGGAGCAGAGCAGGGAAAACAGAGGCAACTTGTGCATGGCGACAGATTTCCGACCAAACCTGAGCACGCATGCATTGGACCCTCTTCCCGAGGCATTTTATCGCTTTCTTTACTTAATTGATTTGTTAATTAATTAGGTGGTCTGTAATTTAATTAATTAGCTTGTAGGTTAATTAATTTGTATATTCTTTTGGTCCCTCCGAGCGAGGGCGAATGTGTAATAAGTGTGGGTGCGTGTGTGCATGTCTTCCAACCCCCACTTCTTTCTCCCTTTTACTTACCTGCTTTGATGGTTAGTATTAGGGCATATTTAATTTAGCATACATTATGCTATGCATGCGTGCATCCATCCATTTGTATTGCATGCACCGAGCTCGGCGCATCACGCTAACTGCATAGTATTTCAAACCCAACTTGAATACATGCTATCTGTCGCATCTCATATGCCATCTTAGGATTAGCCGAGCCTATTCTAGTGACATTCTGCATATGATGCATTAGCCATTTTCAACATGAACTAGGATCATGCATGGATTTCTAACATAGCTTTTGTTTTGGCTTGGAGTACTCGGTAAGCTTTTTATGCTTTAGCATCTCGCATGAGTGTGAATGTTAACAGACAGCATGCTTACCATATGGCTACATGCTTATGTGATATAAACTGCATAAATGCCTGTGGGTAAAGGTTGGATTGTTTGAGTTGGAACAACTCATTGAAGTCCGTGTTTTAGCCTACTTGCGAGTAGCAAACTTCAAACCATTTTCCAAACAAACGGATATATAATGCTTTGTTCCAAATTAGGCGATCTAGTCTATACTTGTTTTGCTGTGCACATCACATAGTAAGAATAGGCTAATAACCGGAATAAGAATACATAACGTTTTCAAAACTAGATATCATGGTTAGTAGAGGCCGATCTTCGGATCGGGCGAGAGGGGGTGCTCATAGCTGACCTTCCCCAATCATACTCAAGTTCCCGAGCCGAGGCAACTTTGGTGATGACGGACACGTAGCCTTAGGCAAACGAGTCAGGGTTTCCTAAATTCCCCCAAAATAAAATATTTAGGTGGCGACTCTGTATTTGGCAAAGCAGTTCATGTTTGGCACTTCTTTACAAAAATCTGTTTTCCAAAACGATTTTCCGGATTTGGACTCTTTGGTGATTTATCAGTCTCGCATTGCACTTTGCGAGATCAGATTAAGAACCGACACAAATCGAGTCCGAACTGTAGCATGGGGCCCTAGGGCACGTCTACACATATCTACTTAATTTACTTACTGCATAAGCTATATCCGGGCGAGTGCAGTTCATTAAGTACATTAAGCTTCCAATAATTTGGCCATACTCTAATTGAGAAATACTTTCCTGTACATTCTTAGAAAAAAATAAATTAACATCCACAGGTGTTCTAGCAAGATGATCATCATCTTTGCTAAATTTGTCAAGTATTTTTTCAATGTAATGAGATTCTAACAAAGCATAACCTTCTGATGTTTTGGTAATTTTCATACCAAGAATTACATCAGCAATGCCCATGTCCTTGATGTCAAAATGTTTATTCAACATTTTCTTGGTAGTTTTAATCATATCATTATTACTACCTATGATAAGCACATCATCCACATAAAGACATACAATGACGTAACCTTTGTTTGTGTCTTTAATATAAACACATTTGTCACACTCATTAATTTTAAACCCATTTGACATCATTGCCTTGTCAAATTTCTCATGCCATTGTTTTGGCGCTTGTTTTAAACCATGTAATGATTTAACCAATTTACACACTTTCTTTTCTTTTCTTTTCTTTTCCTGGAACGAAAAAACCTTCTGGTTGTTCCATGTAAATTTCTTCATCTAACTCACCATTTAAGAAAGTGGTTTTCACATCCATTTGATGAATTTCTAGATTGTACAAAGATGCAATAGCAATTAGCATCCTAATAGATGTTATTCTAGTAACCGGTGAGTATGCGTCAAAGTAATCAAGACCTTCTTTATGTCTATACCCTTTGACCACAAGTCTTGCCTTGTATTTGTCAATTGATCCATCCGCTTTCATTTTTCTTTGGAAAATCCACTTGTACCCAAGAGGTTTACAACCTGGTGGCAAATCCGCCAATTCCCAAGTGTGATTTTGCAGGATGGATTCAACTTCGTTGTTTGCAACTTCTTTCCATAAAGGAGCCTCAGGACTGAACATAGCCTCTTTAAAAGTTAAAGGCTCATTTTCTAACAAAAATGTTAGGAAATCTGGACCAAAAGATTTTGAGATTTTAGCACGTTTACTACACGTAGGTTCCTCTTCATCAATTTGATCTTGCTCTTATTCTTAATCTTGTTCTTGATCATTACTAGTAATAGCATCAAAAGATCTTTTCTTATTACTAGTCTCTTGTCCAATCTTATTCGGAAACACATGCTTAAAGAAATATGCATTCCGAGATTTAATAATAGTATTAACATGCATTTCGGAATGTTCTAATTTATGAATCAAAAACCGATATGCACTACTATTCTTGGCATAACCAATGAAAGTGCAATCAATTGTTTTAGGACTTATCTTAGTCTTTTTAGGACTAGGAATAGCCACTTTAACCAAACACCCCCACACTTTTAAGTATTTGTAGGATGGTACTCTTCCATACCACAATTCATAAGGTGTTTGATTCACTTTCTTTCGGGGTACTTTATTTAAAATATAATTAGCAAAAAGTATTGCTTCCCCCCGCAAGTTCTGAGGTAATACAGAACTTATTAACATGGTATTCATCATTTCTTTTAAAGTCCTATTTTTCCTTTCAACAATTCCATTTTGCTAAGGTGAGTAAGGAGCGGTGGTTTGATGAATTATTCCATGTTCTTTACAAAACTCACCAAAAGGTGATTCATATTCACCGCCTCTATCACTTCTTAGTTTTTTGATTTTCTTACCAAGTTGATTTTCAACTTCATTCTTTATATTGAATGAAAGTTTCCAAAGCTTCATCCTTGGTTCGAATTAAATAAACATAACTATATCTAGTATAGTCATCTATAAAAGTAATAAAATACTTTTTGCCCACCTCTAGTTTGAATTGATTTAAAATCATAAATGTCACTATGAATTAATTCGAGTGGTTCTATACTTCTTTCAAGTGAATGAAAATGAGTTTTGAATAATTTTGCCTCAACGCAAATTTCATATTTATGACTTGAATCAATGTCAAATTTAGGTAAACATTCCATATTAATTAATCTACGCAAAGATCCATAATTAACATGTCCAAGTCTACCATGCCATAAATTTGAAGACTCAAGCAAGTAAGAAGAATATGTATTTTTATTAATAATATAGGGTACAACAGTCATTACATTCATTTTGAAAAGGCCATCAGAGATGTAACCTTTTCCTGCATACATCCTGTTTTTGGTAAGTACAAACTTGTCACTTTCAAAAACTGGCCTAAACCCATTTTTACTCAACAATGATCTGGAAACAAGATTATTGCGAATGTCCGGTACATGCAGCACATTGTTGAGAGTGAGTTCCTTTCTAGATATCATCTTCAAAATTATCTTTCCTTGTCCTTCAACTTCAAAAGTTGGAGAGTTGCCCATAAAAAGTTGTTCACCATTGTCCACCACTGAATAAGATGTGAACATCTTTTTGTCGGCACAGATGTGGCAAGTAGCACCAGTGTCCACCCACCATTCTTTAGGATTTCCGACAAGATTTTCCTTGGAAACAGCTGCAGAAAGATTTATGACATCTACACCATTGGAAATTTTATCCATTTTGGTCATTTTGCCTTTAGCAACCTTCTTACTTGATCTTTCTTTGCCTTTGCAAAAAATAGTTCCTAAGAACTTCTCTGGCTTTTTACCATGATTCACTGGCACAGTCCCAACATAAGGAGGGGTTGACGCAATGGCAATCACCATACTAGTACTGGTTTGGACATAAGTTTGACCAGTTTCTGTAGCCATAAATTCTAAATTATAAAACAAAATTAAAATTAGAATTTTATACTACACAGAAAATTAAACCAAAACACAGAACTTTAAATTCTATAAAAATAACAGAAACAAGAATTGTAACTTTTATTTCCAATTAATTTGAAAATAAAATAAAATTTTATTTAAACAAATTAATTCCACATGGAAAATTAAATTCTGCAAAATAAACGAAACAAGAATTGTAACTTTTATTTTTTAATTAATTTGAAAATAAAATAAAATTTTATTTAACCAAATTAATTTTACACAGAAAATTAAATTTCTGAAACACTTCAATAATTAAAATACTGAAACATAATTTTAATTAATAAACACTCAGAAATTATTTCTAAAAACCAAAAGTAATTTCAGACAAAATTCCACAAATAACTATTCTGAATTTTTAATGACACCAATATATTATTGCTAGTTGTCAAAGAAAATAGACAGTATATTACTACTATTTGTTTTCCAACAAGAATATTATTTTGTAAAATCACAGAAAATAATTTCTGTAAGAAGACGAAAGAAGAAAGGAAACAAACAAAAAATTATGTATAAATAGAATAATTTGAATCTGTCTTAAGATTGTTGGAACAATCTTCCGTGTAAAATAAATAAATTGAAACAAATCAAACAAATAAATAAATTACGTACTGAATTTATTTTACTAAACCGAATAAATAACTAAAAAGATCAAGTCGAGTGTATGACACTCTATCCTTAAGACAGATTTCCCCTGCTACGGTGCTTATGATTAAGTGGCGTCTATCTCCCAAGATACAATGATCTTCACAAATTGTAGTAGCACTCCAAACAATTTGTACGAGAAACAAAACCTGTGTTCTTAACTCTCTGAATTTTATTCTAAAACTAGTATGAAGAATAATGACGCAAGAAAGAAAAATCAAGGCAACAAAATGAATTTTTCCTAGATATTTTCCAACTCCAAAACTGTTGGAAATGCTGGAATTTATAGGCCAAAAGAACTGTCCAAACAGGTGCTGTTTTTTAACTGAATAGGTATGAAAAACCCTGAACAGATACAATTTGAATCCTTGGACAGATCTGCAACTACTACAGTTATAAAACTATCCAGATTTTGAATCTGTCTGGACAGTTATGAATTTGTCTAAATTTGAAAAGATTAAAAAAACTGTTTGGACTGAAAAATCTATTGTGGAATTTTTGAACCTGTTGAGCCTCAGATAAAATATGTCCAAATCTGCCAAGGAAGATTTAAATCTGTTAACAGTTTCAAAACTTGTTTTGGACAGATTAAACTGTTATGGAATTGATCTTGAAAGAGGCACAATTATTGGACACAAAATTTGAATTGAAATTTGAATTAAATTCAATTTGAAATTCAAATAACTTCCTACAAGAATTTGGAAAAATTCAAATACATTTTGTCCAAAAAATTAAAGTTAGAACCGACGCGACCCGCAACCCACAACCTGCGCCCGGATGGCGGTGGCACGCGTGTGTGGTGGTTTGGGCTAAGGTTCACTTTGTCTATAATTCCTCTCTTCTACAAACTTGGGGTGCCCCTTGGGGCCCAACCCAAGTGTTGCTACCTAGAACTTATATACACACGTAAGTTCTCTTCAAGTTTCAATGTGGGACAAGCCTTTCAACAAAATCCACATTTAATTCTTTAAATGTTCAATTCCACGAACCCGAAAACGACGTTAACTTCCCATTCACTCATAAATGGTTTTGACGAACCGTCTTCACCGTGTGACTTGCCATGCGGCAAGGAGCACGTCAACTCTTCGGACCCACCCCAAAAGATGTTTGGGGCCTACTCAATTTTGGGCTCAAAGTTGGCCCAAAATAAACCTTATAAAACCAAATTTTCCAACAATGATATCTATGTTTCAAAAAATTTTAAAAACAAAATAAAAACAAAGCTTACATGTTGTCAACCTAGATGAATATTATCGTAAGTTTTGCTGAAAGTACCAAAATTATAAAATAAAAATAATAATTAAAAAAAAGAAGAAAAAAAGGAAAAAAAAAAAAAAAAAGAAACTCAAAACAAACCACTTTAAAATTGAAATTGAAGGAATTAAAATTAAAACATGCATTTTTTTCTTAATAGTAAATCCATCATACTATCATCAACTTTCTTTGACTACTATTTATCTAACAAATACAAATCTAAACTAAAACTCTCAAATGCCACAATGAAAAAAGAAAAAAAAAATTTAAAAAAAAAAGAAGCAGAAAAGAAATCTCCATGAAAATATTATAATATCATATGGGTTAACATCTACAATAAAAATAAATTAATTAATTAAAAAAATGAATAATATTTAAGACATGTATTAGAAAAATTGACAAAAAGATTGAAACAGATGTTGATGACATATATGGTAGAAAAGAGATTGAAATCTCTGAGTAATATAGCTGCTATAATTGTTTATGATTTTTGTATTTACATTGTTTGTTTTAGGTTTTTTATTTTTTTGAATGACTGCGTTGTTATATATGCATAAGTACACGGTGTAGTATAGATGAATATGAAATAATATCTTAGCAAATCAAAATCGTAAATCATGGGATTTACCATAGAAGTGTTTCCTTTTCAATTGAATTTTAGAATAGATTTGTATATTCTCTTACAAATCATGAAATAATTAGCTAATGGAATTTTTTAAATTGTTTAAAATTTAAAAAAAAAATCAAGAAATTAAGTATTTTGGAGCTCTCAATAGGCTTATCAACAGAATGTCATTTTAGAACTCTAAGAGCATTTCCAATAGGATAGCTAAAAAAAATTGTTAAGCATTTTAGCCAATGTAATTCTAATTTTGGGCTCCAACGGGCTTGCTATTGGGTTAGCTACCTTACCATCTTACCTTTTTGTTGGCCACAATTGAAGAGCCCCAGAAGCTCTCCAAACAAATATGTATGTATATGTCTTGGATTTTTATATATTTGTCTTTGATTTGGGATTTTATATATTTTATATATGTATATGTGTATGTAGAATTTTATATGTTCTTTTAATTCTGGTTGATAAATTACAGAATAACTTATTTTGTATTTTATATTTTTTTTTTCTCCTCATTCTATAGGTTTTGTATGTTTGTATGGACAAATTTATTATTATTGCAAATTTACATTAGTAAAATATCAGCAACTAGCATTTTTTTGTTTTAAAAATTAATGAAGTTAGTTTGAATGATTGGCTAAAATAAAGAATGTGGTTGGAGAACACAATAGCTAAAGTAATTAGGTAAAATAAAGAGTATACTTTTTTCGTACTTTAGCTAGTGAAAAGTAGATAGTGTAATAAGGTTTTTTTTGTTATAGATAGATATGAATACAGATAAAATTTATAATAATTTTTTAAAATATTTTATTATTTTTAATTTTGTGTGTAGCTCAAGATTTTTACAATTTGTAAATTTTTTTTTAGGTGTGAGAATAAGAGATTTGAAAATTTATTCTAAAAAAAATTCGTTTGTATGAAAAGATAGAAATATATGTGCACAAAATAGTCAATTTTTTAATATTTAAAATTTGACATCGTTATTTTTCTATTATGATAATTTGCTTCATATATTTAATAACAACATAAATATGCATTTTGAAAAGAATTAGTATATTTTCCTTTTTAAAGTCATAAATCATGGAGCAATTAGAGTTTTATTTTTTATATTGTTAAATAGAAGTTATTCAATGAAGATTTTTTTTTAATTATTTAAAATTAAGAAAATTAAGAATTTAGCATGATATATTAGAGTTCTCACATCTCTTCTCATCAGAAATCCCATTTTTCTTAATATATAGTATAGATTGCACACGCATTGTATGTGTGGCCCGCTAGTATATTTATATAATATAAGTAAAAACGTTATGAGGTCTTTGATCTTGAAACTTTCAATACAAATTTTTTAATTTTTTGAATTTTTAAAATACATAAATACACATGTCATTCAATTATTAGTTATTACATTTTAAATATAATTAATAATTAATTATTTAGTTCATAAGGTAATAATCATCAAATCACTTCAATTTGGAAAGTAAATTAAATTTTGAATTATTATTATTAATTTCAAAGCACATTTATTTTTACTGATTTATTATTAATATGGTAATGTTTATATACACATGGATACATTACACTAATGTATTTTTGAATTCTTTATAGGACCTTTCTTAGGTGTGCCTTGCATATGGCATGCAAGGCACTTACACCCTTTCTATTTTGTATCTACACCTTTCTATGTATTGGGTTATGCCAAAATATTTGAAAATTTACACATTGGTCACCTGCTAAGCAGGTCACTTTCCAGGTAAATTAATAAAATAATATATTATATGACTAAAGGTGTAAATTGTCACAAAAAATTGTAAATAATTTCACAAGAGGACATAAGTTTGAGAAAATGCGTAAATTTTCACAAAAGGCATAAGTAATTTGAAAAAAAAGGCGTAAGTGATTTTTGAAAACTTACAACCTTTGGGAAAACTTACGTCTTTTGTGAAAACTTACACTTTTTTTGTGAAATTACTTACACATTTTCTAAGAAATTATGCTTTTTTGTGAAATTACTTACACATTTTCTGAGAACTTACACTTTTTTGTGAAATTACTTACACCTTTTTTGAGAACTTACGCCTTTTGTAAAATTACCAACACCTTTTGTGAACACTTTACTCCTTTTGTGAAATTACTTACCAAAGGTGTAACTTTTGGCAACTTACACATAATGCTTATATTTTTTGTGAAACAAGTTACACCTTTTCTGAAAAGTTACACCATATGTGAAAATTTTTCTTTCATAAAATTTACACATTTTGTTAAAACTTACGTCTTTTCATTAAAATACTTACACCTTTTCTGAAAAGTTACTCCTTTTGTAAAATAATTTTTTTCATAAAATTTAAACCTTTTATTGAAACTTACACCTTTTGTGAAGTTACTTACATCTTTTGTGAAAAAACTTACACTATTTTTGAAAAGTTACACCTTTTGTGAAATAATTTCTTTCATAAAATTACATCTTTTGTTAAAACTAACACATTTTCTAAAAATTTACACTTTTTTGAAGAAATACTTACACCTTTTCTGAAAAATTACTCCTTTTGTAAAATAATTTTTTCATAAAATTTACACATTTTATTGGAACTTACACATTTTGTGAAAATGAAACTTACACCTTTTGTGAAGCTACTTACATCTTTTGTGAAATAACTTACACTATTTCTTAAAAGTTAGGCCTTTTGTGCAATAATTTATTTCATAAAATTTATACATTTTGCTAAAACTTACACATTTTCTGAAAATTTACACAATTTCGTGGAAATACTTACACCTTTTCTGGGAAGTTACTCCTTTTGTGAAATAATTTTTTTCATAAAATTTACACTTTTTGTTAAAACTTACACCTTTTGTGAAAACGAAACTCATTTCACAAAAGGTGTAAGTTTCAACAAAAGGTGTAAATTTATGAAAAAAATTATTTCATAAAAGGAGTAACTTTTTTAAAAAAGTGTAAGTACTTCCATGAAAAGGTGTAAATTTTAAAAAAAAAAATGTGTAAGTTTTAGCAAAATGTGTAAATTTTATGAAAAAAATTATTTCACAAAAAGTGTAACTTTTCAGAATTAGTGTAAGTTATTTCATAAAAGATGTAAGTAACTTCACAAAAGGTATAAGTTTCGTTTTCACAAAAAGTGTAAGTTCCAATAAAAGGTGTAAATTTTATGACAAAAATTATTTCACAAAAGGAGTAATTTTTTAGAAAATGTGTAAGTACTTTCACAAAAATATGTAAATTTTCAAAAAAAAAAAAAAAAAGGTGTAACTTTTCAGAATTAGTGTAAATTATTTCATAAAAGATATAAATAACTTCACAAAAGGTGTAAGTTTCGTTTTCACAAAAGGCGTAAGTTCCAATAAAATGTGCAAATTTTATGACAAAAATTATTTCACAAAAAGAGTAACATTTCAGAAAATGTGTAATTACTTCCACAAAAATGTGTAAATTTTCAAAAAAAATGTAAGTTTTAGCGAAAGGTATAAATTTTATGAAACAAATTATTTCACAAAAGGTGTACCTTTTCAGAAATAGTGTAATTTTTTTCACAAAAGATGTAAGTAACTTCACAAAAGGTGTAAGTTTCGTTTTCACAAAAGGTGTAAGTTCCAATAAAATGTGTAAATTTTATGACAAAAATTATTTCACAAAAAGAGTAACTTTTCAGAAAATGTGTAAGTATTTCCACAAAAAATTGTAAATTTTCAAAAAATGTGTAAGTTTTAGCAAAAGGTGTAAATTTTATGAAACAAATTATTTCACAAAAGGTGTAACTTTTCAAAAAAAGTGTAAGTTTTTTCACAAAAGATGTAAGTAACTTCACAAAATGTGTAAATTTCGTTTTCACAAAAGGTGTAAGTTCCAATAAAATA
Source organism: Camellia granthamiana (assembly GCA_036172215.1). Classification (NCBI taxonomy): domain Eukaryota; kingdom Viridiplantae; phylum Streptophyta; class Magnoliopsida; order Ericales; family Theaceae; genus Camellia; species Camellia granthamiana. Next base: position 130,298,396 of record CM069908.1, on the reverse strand, counting down.
TGTAAATTTTATGATAATTTATTTCACAAAAGGAGTAACTTTTCAAAAAAGGTGTAAATATTTCCACAAAAATGTGTAAATTTTCAAAAAATGTGTAAGTTTTAGCAAAAATGTGTAAATTTTATGCAAAAAAATATTTCACAAAAAGAGTAACTTTTCAGAAATAGTGTAAGTTTTTTTCACAAAAGATGTAAGTAGCTTCACAAAAAGTGTAAGTTTCAATAAAATGTGTAAATTTTATGAAAAAAATTATTTCACAAAAGGAGTAACCTTTTAGAAAAGGTGTAAGTATTTCCACGAAAATGTGTAAATTTTCAGAAAATGTGTAGGTTTTAGCAAAAGGTGTAAATTTTATAACAGAATTAATTTCACAAAATGTGTAGCTTTTAAGAAATAGTGTAAGTTATTTCACAAAAGATGTAAGTAACTTCACAAAAGGTGTAAGTTTTATTTTCACAAAAGGTGTAAGTTCCAATAAAAGGTTTAAATTTTATGAAAAATATTATTTCACAAAAGGAGTAACTTTTCAGAAAATGTATAAGTATTTCCACGAAAATGTGTAAATTTTCAAAAAATGTGTAAGTTTTAGCAAAATGTATAAATTTTATAAAAGAAATTCTTTTACAAAAGGTGTAACTTTTCAGAAATAGTTTAAGTTATTTCACAAAAGATATAAGTAGTTTCCCAAAAGGTGTAAGTTTCGTTTTTACAAAAGGTGTAAGTTCCAATAAGTGGTGTAAATTTTATGAAAAAATTATTTCACAAAAGGAGTAATTTTTCAGAAAATGTGTAAGTATTTCTACAAAAAGGTGTAAATTTTCAGAAAATGTGTAAGTTTTAACAATAGGTGTAAATTTTATGAAAGAAATTATTTCACAAAAGGTGTAATTTTTCAGAAATAGTGTAAGTTTTTTCACAAAAGGAGTAAGTTCCGTTTTCACAAAAAGTGTAAGTTCCAACAAAATGTGTAAATTTTATGAAAGAAATTATTTCACAAAATGTGTAACTTTTCACAAAATGTGTAAATTTTTTCACAAAAGGCGTAAGTAATTTCAGAAATTACACTTTTGGCAACCAAAAGGAATTTAGTCGCCAAAAGTTATATTTTTGGTGACTAAAAAATTTATTAGTCGGCGTTGGTTCAATGTTTTGCTACTATATTATTTTAGTTGATATATATTATTTATTGGTGACTAAAAAATGATTTTAGTCGCTACATATGAGGTAAATAGGCGACTAAGAAAATTTTAGTTAGCATAAGTCTAAATTTTAGGCTACTAATTCTTATTTGCCAACAAAAGGAAGTTAAGTCGCCAAATAACAAGTTTATTTTTTGGTTACTCTTTGCTGACCATATAATTTTGCCAGCAAACATAAATTTTTGGTGACTACGATAATTTAGTCGTTGTATGTTCAATTTTTGCCGATGACCAAAAAAAAATTAATAGCCAAATTATACTTTTAGCTACAAAAGATTAGTTATTATTGATTAATATTTATCGACAAATAATAGTTTAGTCGCTAAAGGTTGAAAATTTTATTACCACCGGCGCCCCTCTTCTCTATTTCACACCAACACTTTCTCTGTTCTCTCTCACACACACACAGAGAACAGTCACCACCAAACCTCTCCCCCGCTCGCCACCCAACCGTCATTGGCACCGTTGCTCACTGCCATCGCTCGTCACCGTTGCACATCACCACCGCCACCACCGCAAATCACCACCGCCGCTGCTACAAATCATAGGTTTTTTCCCTCTCTCTCTGTGTCGATCTTGGTCTTTCTCTGTCGATCTCTGTCAATCTTGGTCTCTGTCAATCTCTGTCGATCTCGGTCTCTCTCTCTCTTTACCGATCTCTCCCTGTCGATCCATGTCTCTCTCTCTCTCTCTCTCTCACTCACTCACTCTCCCTCTCTCTCCCTTCCTCTATATTAAAAATAGATTCTCTTTTACATTGAGATACTTGGTTGGATTTGGACTTGGACTGGTTATTCCAAGCCCTTCCAAATGCCTCCTCTCTCACATTGCCATTATTTGAACAACACAAATACAGTTTGATTCAATTTTAGGAGCTCTTCGCAATTTTTGCTCCTTTCTCTCTACCCCAAAGCATCAACAGATTTGGACTTGGGTACCTTCTTGTCTCCAATTCGATCTGGTTTGATATCTTCTTATCTCTTTTAGATCTGGGTTTGCTTCAATTCCGAATTGTGGTGATTGATTTATTGTTTCAGATCTGGGTTTGATTCGTTCTTGGGTTTTTGGATCTCAATTTTATTCTTTTAACACAGATTGAGCGCCGAATCTATCCGAATTAGGGTTTTATGTTGTTAGATTAGCTATACTAATCATTTCTGTGATCATTTTCATTCATTAATCGTCTCATTTTTTTGTTTGATATGTTAATATGGGAATTAGATTTGTTAATTACTTAAATACAATCTTTTGCAATTTTGAAATTCTGATTGTTTCAATTTTTAAATTCAACATTGAACTTCGAATCTCTCTCTCTCTCTCTCTCTCTCTCTCTCTCTCTCTCTCTCTCTCTCTCTCTTCGTTCCTCCAATTCCAAACCCTAACTATAATTTCCAACTTGTTAGATCTTTGCCCCTTCGTTGTTCAACCTCTCAAGAGTTTCTTCACCTTGAATTTGCTAAACTTGTAGTTTTTGCCTCCTGTAATTAATTTGATTGACGTGGATTGAAGAAAACCCCATTTCATTATACAATTGAAATATGAAAGCCCCAAAAAATATGCTTAAAAATAAATAAATATATCAGATTACGCATACCTAAGCCCATTGTTATTTGCTTTCTGTGTTTCTTGAAAACCCAGAGACCACATATCTATTTTTTTCTTTATTATATTTTATTAGGTTCCTTCTAATCTAATTTACTCTTCATACAGAGGTTCTACAAGTCACCTAACTCAGTCACAAACAAGGAAAGGACTCAAACTAGGAACAAGCAACGGATTTTGTCCCAGGTAATCTATTTTCAACCAAGATTAACTTCAACATGTCTTTCACATGCGGTTTTATAGTAACTATTTACCTGTTCAATATACGAACGAAGGTATCTATATCAATTAAATGTGGTTTCTCTATAAAATGTTATAGTTTGTCATATCATGCTATGCAAGATTTTTTGACAAATGGTTACTTTTTCATAAATTTATGTCAATGATTTGGGTTCCCATACATTTGACCTCATCTTTATGGTGTTTGGAACCTTGTTTTTGTGGACTGGTTATTTTTTAGCCTATTTTCTAGTTCAAGGTGGCTTGATTGTCAACTGAGCTACCCATTGGCTAGCTTCTGCTCAATTCAAGGGAGTTTTACCTTTGGATTGGGTTCAGAATCCCCCTGCCTATCTTAAGGACTCGTTACTTTTTTTATTTTCCTTTCTAGCTTGAGGGCATTTCCTAGTTCAAAAAAAAAATGCCTTGATTGGTAGAAATCTTCGTGTCAACAATTTTTGGAGTAAAAGAAACAGCAACCCAAAAGCAAATGCTTCCATTCTTTGCAACACTAACTACTAACATTGCCAGAATGCTGTTGATTCCCATCTATTAAATCCATGTAATGTGTTGGTTTTCTCGTGCAAGGTAGCAACACTGGATTTGGTTGTTTGTCACATATCTTAAGGTCAAGTGGCAACTAAATTTGGTTGCTGAATGAATCAATGTGATTGGTTTTGATCCCTATTTGCTATTCTGGGACATTCCTTGTTGAATGCCCTTATGATGTACTCTATTGGTTGCAGAGGACTCGTAGCTTATATTAATTGTATTTTGAGACTGAAAGAATATCCTAAGATACTACTAACATGGTTTACTAACTAGATATTCACATTCGTATAGTTTTCAAAGGAAAAAACAAATATATATATATATATATGAATGTTTGTTTTCCTTTTTTTCCCATTCTAGTAGTAACTGGAGAATTAATAATTAAAATTCAAAAAATATGTGTGCCCAAATTATATGCCTGGAGGTGATACGAAAAGATTTGAAATGTTTTTTTCTAGGTCTCAACCTGTTAATGGATTCCCAGTTCTCATGTATTATAAAAGTGGCATACCATTATTCACTTATTGTCATTGACAGAAAACAAAAAAAACCTAGTTCACTAAATTTTCTAGCACTCCGTGATGTTATTACACACTTCCCGTATGTAAATGAATCTTTGAGTTTGATCGTTGTTGTTAACATAATTTGCTCTTGATAGAATGAATTACCTATCTCTTTATAGACATAGTGCATGAATTATTTGTATGTAAATTTGATATGCAAATTGTTATATTTGTATTGTCATAACTGTTTACTTTGTGGATATCCTTAGATAGAACATATATCCCTGAGTTAACTTCTGATTCCAATTGCAGATCCAAGCCAGATCTATTCCGCCACTTTTGGAAGGCAAAGATGTTCTTGGAGCTGCAAGGACAGGTTCTGGAAAGACCCTTGATTTTCAAATTCCTACTGTGGAGTTGTTACATCAAATCCGAATAAGGGTAACTGTCATCTGCCCAACTAGGGAACTTTCCATACAGGTAAATATTCTGGTTTTTATTTTATTTTTATTTTTTTACTTATCAATATCAATCTTTTCCCAAGATAGCCTGTGATGTGATTTATAGCGACCCCGGTCTTTTCCCATTTGATTATTGTATCCGGACTTCAGTTCCGTAGATCCTGTCTTTGTATAATTGTTATTATCGTCCTTTAATTTCTTATTTCTGAGTTGTGGGATGCAATGGGCAGGTTTGTTACAGGTTGGTTGGGTTAGAAACAAAGTGTTGCTGTCCAGAATTTTGGACCTTCGCTCGAGCGAGGAGTTGGTCGCTCGAGCGAGCAGTTGTTTTTAGTCCTTCGCTCGAGCCAGGTTTTGGTCGCTCGAGCGAGAGTTTGCGTCTAGTATAGAACTGAAAGCAGTGTTTCTTGGCTCGAGCGAGCTTTCCTTCGCTCGAGCGAGTTTCGAGTCCTTCGCTCGAGCGAGCATTCTGTCGCTCGAGCGTGCTTCTGGGTTGCAGACCTGAAGCATCGTATTGTTGGCTCGAGCGAGCTTTCCTTCGCTCGAGAGAGTACTTTTTGTTTCTGGTCGCTCAAGCGACCAAGTCTTCGCTCGAGCGAGCCTGTCCAGTTTAAATAGGCAGCAGCGGGATTTTAATCAGTTTTTCATCCTCTTTTTGATTCCAAACCGTAGTTCCGAGTTCTCTCTCTCCCTACTCACCTTCTTTCTTAGGTTTGATCTACTTAGAGTGTGTTTCTACCCTAGATCCTTTATTAAAAAGATAGAGTGGGTCGAGGGCTTCAGTTTAATCTGAACAATCTTGGATTTGGAGCACTTTGGAGTTTGGGTCTTCATCTCCGTCATCTAGTTTTGGGTTCTTTCTTCGAGGTAGGGATTTCCTACTCCAACTTATGAGTTTTGTTCTAAGTTTTGGTATTTTAATATGTTGGGGGTATTTTGGTAATTTTGGGAAAAACCCTAGTTGTTTTATTAAATTGAATTGTATGTTTAATTTAAGGAAACTTTGGGGAAATTAGTAAATTCATGAAATTGAGGAAATTATTGATTAAATGGGGTAGTTGATTAATTTAAATCACTCGCCTATCGTATTGTTGATTTATTTATTTCTAGTCTAGAAATAACTGTTTTGGGCTATCGGTGGAGGATAGTCGTGATTGTTGTAGACATTGCATGTGGATTAGGGATAACTGAAACTAATCACATTGGTTAAGTCATTAACTTGACTGTTGAATTAATACAGGCATTATGTGTATTGATTGTGTGTTGTATATGTTATGTGTTTACATACATTGTATTGTGTGGGAGGAGATAGGGGATGTACTCCACGGTTTAGGGGAAGATAGGGGATGGACCTCTAAACCGGATTTTGTTTGGTAGGAGATAGGGGATGGACTCCATTAGCATCACTTTTATGTGTGCTTATTTATATTGAAGTGTTTTTATTGATACAGCACTAAAATGTGTATCAAACTGGAAGTATGAAGTGTTTTGATATGAGCCTGAGTCTCATTTATGTTGTTGATATTGGAAGTAATGTGAACATGATATATAATTCACTTTTGTAAGTTTGGCCAGGTTCTGAGCCATATTGTTAATAATGAGTAAATGTGTCATATACATTAGTGTCATGAAACTGTATACTGTTATAATTGATTATTCTGGTTAACCATCTATTGAATGCTATTGCTTTATTCAATGCTTATATTTGGTTTAGTATATTTCTGCTGGGTTGTGGCTAATCCTATAAGGGAACATCATTTTCAGGTCCAGGTGATTCACTACCTCCAAGGACTTAGCTTGGAAGGATTTGGACTATGAAGCCTTGTCTTTAGTTATTTGTTTTTATTTGAATTACATGTAAACATTCAAGCCTAGGGCTTTATTTGTATTTGAGTTAGAACTCATGATTTTATGTCCAAGTATTGGCTTGGCAAGATGTAAGCCCGTAGGGCATTTATTTTGGATGTTATATGTAATGTCATTATTTAGTAATACTCTGATGAATGAATTGTGGTTTACTTTCTTAAGTAATGCATCTTATTATTGTGTATGTTTTGGGTTATTATTTTGAGGGCGTTACATGATTCCAATTATTAATCTTACACTCTAATCCTCTCAATTACAACTCTTTTTGTGATATATGTACTTTCTAAACAAGCAAATTGAAATGACAAAATCGTTATAGAATAAAGCCATCCCTATTGTATCCTTTTTTCTGCAAAGATAATAAATCTAGAAGGTTAATATTGATTATAGAAGTATTTTTCCTTCATCATTTCAACTCTTTCTCAATCTTAGAGTGCATTTAGAATATTATTTTTTGGAAGTTACTTGTTGTTGTCTAAGCTCTTCTCAAGAATTTTTTTTCATCATTTTCTACTAATTTTGGAAATCATGTTTTATCACCTATAGAACACTAAGGGATTCATATATAAAAATCTAAAGGTCTTCAATTTCTTCTATGCTCACCAATTATGTTTGCACAAACTTTATGTGGGACTTATGTAAAATGTACCTCCAACTGAACTTTATTGGTTGTTTCTAAAGCAGTTAATTGTGTTCTTATCCCATGAATTTAAGTTGAAAGTCTATTTGAAATCAAGGTTGTTAAATTTATGTTCTGTCATTATTTGTTAAAGTGATTTCATATTGCTTGTACTGTGGAGATGAATAACTGTTGTAGGCTTTCTTGTAGGAAAAGAACAGACTCGAAACCGATTTTCGATTTTGAATCTAGAGTCTAATTCCCATTTGTGAAAATTTGACCTTTAGAAACTAATTTTATGAACTAGTTGACACACTAAAATAATCAAACGGTGTCGGATATCAACGAAACTTGACACACACGATTAACTAGGCACAAATGACATGTAGAAAAAGACGAGACTTGAAATCAATTCCCGGTTTTGAAACTAGAGCATAATTCCCATTTGTGAAAACTTGTAATTTAAAAACTCTTTTCTGGAATCAGTTGACACACTAAATTGGTCAAAAGGCATCAGATGTCAACGAAACATGACACACATGACCAACTAGGCACAAATGACTTGTAGGAAATGACAGGACTTGAAATCAATTCCCGATTTTGAATCTAGAGCCTAATTCCCATTTGTGAAAACTTGTTTAGAAACTATATTTTGAACCTGTTGACACGCTAAAATGGTCAAACGGCATCGGATGTCATCGAAACTTGACACACACGACTAACACTGTAACTCCTAGAGCCTAATCAAGGTTTTTTTTCCTTCCTGTAAACCTCTATTCGAATGTTACAAATACTTAACCTGTTGATGCCTTTATTTCAGCTGTTTTTATTTTTTATTTTTTTTTTATTTTATGAACCAGTTTATTTTTCCTGATTTGTTGATCAGCTCACACTGTAACTCCTGTGTGTGTGTTGTTGTGGTTTTTGTTGAGAACAAAATACTTGAAATGTTGAAATTTTTTTCTTCCTGTAAACCTCTATTAAGATGTTTCAAATACTTAACCTCTTGATGCCTTAATTTCAGTTGTTTTTATTTTTTATTTTTTATTTATTTTATAAACCAGTGTATTGAACAAATTAAACCTTCATATGTAACAAATAGAATTCAAAATGAACGTGAAATGGAAATTGGCTTTTGATGATGATAAAAGTACTACTTGCATCAAGTCCAAATCATGGTTAAAGTATCAAAACTTGCCACAAAGAATTATAATACAAAATAAAAATAAGACCAGGAACAAGAAGGGAAAAAACAAAAAAAGAAAAACTAAGAAATGTTAGGTTAGGGTTTAGTTTCCTTTATTTATTTTGGGATTAATTTTGGTTATTTTATTTTCTAGCATATGATGTGGTGCTTAATGGACATGAGCTAGTCACAAGACCATTTAAGTGACTTAACAGATGGTAACACTTTTCAAACTAAATCTATAAACATTTCTCTATGGAGGTTGGCTATTGAATTTTTTTTTCCAGAGTTTGTTTGTTGCTTCCTCACACATTCTCTTCTCTCTTCACTTTCTTCTTCCTTCTGCATATCTTTGAACAAGAAATTTTGTTTCATGTGGTTAAATATTTGACTAGATACTTAATAGCAGTTGATTTAAGCATTATTAAGTGGTTTGCATGTTAATATCTTTGCAAATTATATGTTGTCTTGGTGTTGATTTCCATTGATTGGAATGTATATCTACTGGACTTTGGGTGTTTGGCACTATTTTCATGTAGTTCTCCAACTTCATTATTTAGCCATGTGATCTTTATAAATTCAACAAAGCAAAACTAGATTAATAAAGAAAAAATACTAATCAATATTAATGGGTTATACCGAACCTAGAGCCCACTCCATGAAATCCATCCGATGTTGCACATGGCGGTGTGTTGGCACATAAATTTCAAATACAGTCAATGACACACATAGAGCCTATGATAAGATTGTTGTAGGCCATCACTTCCCAAAATGATCAACTTGCTCCGTTGAAGTGTATAAATAAAACAACGTCATATCTTAACAACGTTATTCAAGATGCTCAAATGACACGTGGAGCCTACGAAAGATGACACCTGTAGAGCCTACAACAAGGACACCACACAAGATGAAACCCCAAAGATCAATCCAGTTAATCAGATATATGATTAATCATATAGCGCTATCGTTCAGTTTGAAATTCAAATTGAGGATGAGGCATTCTTATCACCTGGATGGCCCTCTATAAATACGAGGACCATCACACAAGATCAAGGATCAGAAAATCAGAAGTGAGAAGATCAGAGAGAGAGAGAAAGAAATTAAAAGCTAAAGAAGTCATTACAAGAAAGAAGAAGAGAAGCCTAGAGAACTCAAGAGCCTACACTACAAACACAGAATGGCGATGAACAAGTAAAGGGTTCCAAACCCCCAAGAATTGTACTTTGTATTCGAGGGTTCAAAACCCATAACAATTTCAATAAAATATTTATTTTTCTTAAATTGTCTTTTGTTATTTATTTTGTTCTTCATTAATCGGAGGTTTCATTTATATAAAATGTGTAATTAACGATCTGGAATGCAAATCGGAAATAGGAACCTGCTATTCAAATAATCAACACTGTTTAGTCCAAAAACTAAACAGTGGACATTTGTAACATAAAATTTTGAAATGTGTTGAAACACTTCATGCTTTAAAATTTGTGTCTGCAAATTCTGGCACACCCTGTGGGACCTATTTCTCCTCCAATCTTTTGAAGAACAAAAAATATATATATATTTGAAACTTATTGGCATATTCTTTTGTTATAGGAATGCTGAAGCGATTGTCAAGAGATAAACCTACACTCCAATGGTTCTGAAATCACCAAGGATGGAGATAGCACCCATCACCCAAGGGGCTCTGGAGCGAATGCTCTTGGCTGTTCCAAAGGTAGAACCAACGAAATTCTGGAAAGATGCACTTCTTTTCCCTATCGCCCAAGGGGCTCCGAAGCGAAAGCTCTTGGCTGTCCCAAAGGTAACTGGTGTGATGAAGAAGGTCACACTCCTTCAAAAAGTTGAAAGTTTGATAAAGATTGCTGAAGATTATGTAAAACATCGAAGCAGTACGCAACCATGAGGGCCACAGCCCGAACGAAGAGCTTTCTAATTCAGGCATAGGAGACTAATCAGTTTGCAACTACGGCCTTTGTTGTAGCTTCAACAAGGGCAACAAAAAATGTTGTGGCCCAACTACTCAAAAGGGTAGAAGACTCCATTAAAATGGCGGAGTTTGCCCAGAAGAAAGCCTCTGCTGAAAACATGGCCATCATTAGGGCTATTGGGAGAAGGGTAATGACCCAAACTCCTGTTAATGGAAAAAGACCCCTGTTGTTAAAAAAACAGTTACGGCCTACGAACCGACAGTTCTGTTCAAAGCACAAAATCGGTCAAACCAAATCTCAGTCACCTCTCAGGAGCCAAAGGAACACCTATTGGCTCGACAAGGTTCGAATAAGGAACACCCGTTGGCCCGACAGTGTTCAAATAAGGAACACCCATTGGCCTGACAAGGTTCGAATAAAGAACACCCGTTAGCCCGACGAGATTTGATTCAACATCAATTGGTCCACCGTAAAAATGCAGGGACTATTTTGAAAATTCATGAGGAATTTGCAAAAATGCAAACGGTTCCTTCTATGCCCCTAGGGGCTCGACTTGATATGTCATCAAATGGTCCCGTTTCAAAAAGACAAAGGCGAAGAAGAAATAAGGCCTTAAAGAAACTGGAACTAAGAACAATGGCAACAAATGTTGTAGGAGCTATTGAAAGGGCTCTCTCGAAATATGAACGCCAAAAACAAATTGAAGTCCTGTCTTTGTTGGAAAGTCAAAGGTAGAATAGGGTAAGCAACCCTTGGGAAATATTTCTACTTTGATCAAACTATCTATGGAGGGAATAAGAAAAGGGCCTGTAACAAGGTCTATAACCCGTGAGGCTCAAACAAAGCATTGCAGTCAGATGCTTCAAATATGTATAACGTTGTAAGGGTTGATAATCCTTTGTACGAACAAAATGATTCCATCTCGTTTGTTTCAACGAATATTGGAAACAATGAATTGAGAGATGTCAACAAAGTCGCAGTTATGATGACTGAGGTTGAGAAAAAAGGTGAAAATTCGCAGGTCCAACAAGACCAAGGTCTCAAGGAAAAAATGGTGGCCCTATAAGAACAACTTGAGAGAAGAGAACGGGAAATGGCTACTATGTTTGAGCAAGTGCAACAGTTGCAGGCCCAAATGACAAGAACAAGAAGTGCACCCAAACAAATGGCATAACCTGTTGTGGGGACATCCATATGCATACAAAGCACACTAGCCCCATGGGGCAATGGTCCTTGTTATTCTGATCTAACCAGTGGTGGTATGAATCCAATGCTCATGGCCATGATCGATGATATGGTGAGGAGACAAGTAAAGAAAGTCAAGGAAAAAGATGATGAGAACTTTCGAATAATTACAAAACCTTAACCAGCATGGGTAGATGTTGTTCCATTCCTTTCTGGTTTTTCCCAACCAAATTTCAAAATGTTTTATGGAACAGGAGATCCAAGACAACATGTGGCTCATTTTCTTTCAAGATGCAGACCAATAGCCCAGAATGAGGCCCTATGCCTACAGCTATTTGTCCAATCACTTGAAAGTTCTGCATTTACTTGGTATGCTAACCTTCCTGAGGGATCAATCTCAAATTGGGATTCCATGGTTAAGGAGTTCCTTAAACATTTCTGCAACAGACAAAGGTGAGTTGGAGTACCAGAACTGATTGAGACCAAGCAACGTGACAATGAGTCTATTACAGATTTCATTGCAAGATGGCGAGCTTTGACATTTGCCTGTCCTCAAAAGTTTACACAATTAGAGTTAATTCGGATGTGTCTTAACAACTTCCGACATGAGCTCTCTACGACTCTTATGGCTCAAACTTTTGAAGGATTCAACGATCTATGCACTAAAGCTCATGATATGGAGCTATATCTAGCTAAATGAATGAGGCCTAGGGCGGTTGAAAGGGTTGAGTCCTCGACTGCAGCTATAATTTAAACCAGAAAATAGGGTCCCATTGTAGTAAGGGCTAAAAAGCCCAAGGAATTTTAAAAGGTGACTACGAAAGAGAGGTTGGAGAAGAAATATTCTTTCACGAATGATCTGGTCGAAGACCTATTTGAAGATCTGTTGGAGCAAAAGTTAATTGCTCTCCCAAAGGTGAAAAGACCACATGAGGTAGGAAAGACCAACGATCCAAAGTATTGCCCCTACCATCGTTCGATTAGCCATCCGATAAAGGAGTGCTTTGTTCTGAAAGATAAAATTCAGGAACTTTTGGACTCTAAGATAATCAAGCTCCCTCCTTAAGAGAAAGCATCTACTAACCCAATCGCTATCGACAATGATGATGAAGGTGAATGGGTCGTTTATCAGTCAAAGAGCCTGGAAAAAAAAAAACAAAACAAAACAAAACAAAATGCCACAGTGAAACCTACAAATGTGGTTGTTTCGACAATACAAGGGCCAAAAGTTTCCAAAAAGCAAAAGCCAAAAGTCTCCAGGAAACAGAAAAAAGACAAAGTAAGAGAAAAGGAAAGAAGAACCCAAAGAAGAAAAATGGGGAGAAATTGGTTCCTGATGAGCAGTTAGAGCAATGTCCCCTTGTTCCAGTTACATTGGAGAAATTTCTGCCTTCAAAATTTCAATTTGTAGAGTTGCAGACATACTTTGATAAAAGAAGGGAGGAAAAATTTACTTTGGCCCCTTGCCTAACCATCATTGTTTTGAGTGATAACGAGGAAGATGAGGGTGAAGTTGGTTCAAAAGTTACGGAAGGAGATTGCATTACATCTCTTATCTGTATACCTGACTCTCCAGAGTATACACCAGCTTATCCATAGTACACACCAGAAGCCTTTTCTCCAGAGTATTTGCCAGTCCCACCAATGTACTATCAAAGCACTCCAGAATATGTAAGGGGAACAAAACAAGGAGACACTGGGTGTAGGTCAAACTCTGAGCTTGTGAAAAAGGCAAAAAAATGACTACACTTCAAGGATGATGAGGTGAATGGAAGGTGTAAGTCAAATGATGAAGTATGGAATCATTCAAATGAACAAGCAAAGTCATCTCAAATTGAGAATCCTAATGAAGACTGGGAACTTGACTTTTCTCCTGATAGTTCACCATACACATCTCCAGCCAGTACATACGATGGAGAAAGTGCATCAAGTGACCACTTTGACTTTCCTTGTAATGTCATCACTGTGGATGTAAATTTTGAAGAGTAAGAAATACATATCATTCGCAATCCAGGTAATGATAAGAAGGCAAAAATTGAAGCTAGAAAGGAAGCGGAACATCAGGCAAAAGTAATAGTCTCTTTAAAAGATGAGGGTTTTGAAGCCCATCAAAATTTGATTATTGAAAGAAATTAAATTTTTGGACACCCTTTCCCTAATTGGGTCGAATGGGTTCAATTCCCACGAGGATATACTGTAACTCGTTTTCCCTTATATAATGGAACAAGTTATCTGAGGCTCTATTTGGTTCGTTTCCTTGCACAATGTGGAAACACAGTAAAAAGCTAGGCATTACTTCTATGGCAGTTCGTTCTTTCTTTGGAGGGGTGGGCAGCAGATTGGTACTTCAGCTTGCCACCTAATTCAATCCCTGATTGGGAGACCATGGCTAATCGATTCTATAGGACATTTTATAAACAATGGCCAATAGAAATCGTAATGTCAGAACATTTGGAGGACGAGGGTACATCTTCTCAAACATATGATTTCATAGAAGGCACAATTACGGAGAAGATTGAAACTGCCCTTGATCTTCAAGAGATGGGCACTTATCGCCCAAGGGATTTGTTCCCTTTGTGGGTAGAGCAAACACCATTTCTCGAAGGATACAAACTTCTGATTTTTATCCTATATGATGGGTATGGAGATCCTCAAAAACATGTTAGGCAGTTTTTGAAACAGTGTGGGGAAATGGCTCAAAATCAAGCACTTTGCCTGAAACAATTCTCCCTTTCTTTGGAGGTGGATCACCTTTGACTAGTATTGATCCCTCGAAGGGATCGTGGTGCCTATTTGGGCAGCCATAAAGAATGGTTTTGTAGAATCCCAATGCTTTTATAGGCGTGACTCCCGGTACCTAAGAAATGGGAGAAGAATGCAGCTTCATGAAGATGGAGAAGTAACTGATGATGATGATCACCCTGCAGCTAGACCAGTTAACATGGTCCAAATAGGTGAGGGAACAAACAAAGTTGAGGTCAACGAAAAGGCGGTTGCTAAAGTATGCCAGACTTACTTGACCTACCAGAGGAAATTACAAAATCCTCAAGACCCTCAAACATCAGAATTTCCACAGGTTTTGCTAGAGGAAGAGCAAGTGAAATATGATGTACTAGCTCATCTAAAGAAAATTCCAGCATTGTTGAGCGTATATGATGCACTGAAAATGTCTCAAGAGCTTCGAAAGTCTTTAATATATGCCCTGTCGAATCCATAGGATTTCCATAAAGAAATCAAGCGTAGAAATCAAGAGAAGACAACTACATGCATGGCAATGGTAACCTTTGGTGACAAAGACATGTGTGCTGAAATGACAGATCATAATCGACCTTTGTTTATCACTGGGCTTATCCATGATGTGAAAATTTCTCAAATTCTGGTTGATAGAGGATCTGCGGTAAACCTCCTGCCTCGGAGGGCCTTAAACTTATTAGGGGTTCGAATTTCACAACTTCGCCTAAGTTGTTTGGTCATTCAAGGATTTAATCAGAATGAACAACACCCAATGGGGAAGATTAAATTGTGAACCAAGTTTGGGGATATTGAAGGAAGCACTGAGTTCTTGGTCATTGATGTAGACACCTCCTACAATGCTTTGCTTGGGAGACCATGGATGCATAATCATTATGCAGTACCATCAACTTATCACCAATGTATCAAGTACCCGTTGCCTTCACCCAAAAGAAAGGGAACAATTATGGCTGACAATGATCCATTTGGAGAAGTAAAGGCCTATTATGCTGATGCTTGCTTCTATACAAAGACTTCACAAGGAAAGGGAAAAGATGTGAAAGAGTCTGAAGATACTTCGAATGTCAAAGACGCTCTAGAGTCTACTCCAGTTTCAACAAAAGAAACTTTTCGATAGGTGCCAAAGTCCGAAAGGAAACCAGGGGCAAAGGCCCTAGCCTCAATAAATCCAATTTTGCATCTCAAGAGTGAGTTCACATTGCCATTAAGGAGGATAGAATGCACCTATATGGAGAAATATAATAAGATTGTGGTCCCTCCTAAAGGAAAATAGTCGAAACCCATCATATTCCACTCACTTGGAGATTTTGAACAGAAAGTGAAAGTTGAACAAGTGCCAGAAGAAAACATCTTGAGTTTTGAGAAGCCTACCTTCAGTGTAGAAATTACACAAATGTTGGTAAAAGTTGGTTTAGATCCTGAAAAAATACTAGGAACAATGACACCCTTTGACTTTGCATTAACACCTTCGCAGAGGCAGGCTATCCAGCAAGGCAGTATTATCATTGCCAAAACATAATGGTTAGGCTATCAGGGGGATGAAGAAAAATTTTCAGTAAAGATGACTATCACTCAGGATGTGTTAGAAGCTGTTGACCAAGATGAAGCTCAACCTGCACCGATAGAATTTGAAGCAAGAGGCCAAGCCACCGTGGATGACCTTCATGAGATAAATCTGGGTGATGAAGAAGAAAACAAACCAACCTTCATTAGTGAAAATTTAAAGGAAGAAGAAGCTCAACAATATATTTCCTTCTTAGGGGAGTATCGCGACATATTCACATGGAACTACAGTGAGATGCCTAGTCTTAGTCAAGAGATTGTAGTCCATAAGCTTGCAATTGACCCTGAGAAACGGCCAGTTAAATAGCCTCAGAGGCAAAGTCAACCAGAGCTTACAGCCCAAATTGAAGCTGAAGTCGACAAGCTTATCAATGCAGGATTCATCAGCGAAATCAAATATCCAACCTGGCTGGCAAACATAGTGCCAGTCAAGAAAAAGAATGGTCAAATCAGGGTTTGCATTGATTTTCATGATCTCAATGAGGCTTGTTCTAAAGATGACTTTCCCTTGCCCATCATTGAACTTCTTGTAGATGCAACTACTGGATATGAAACCTTGTCTTTTATAGATGGATACTGAGGATACAATCAAATCCAAATGGCACCTGAAGATGAAGAAATGACTGGATTTAGGACTCCGAGAGGAGTCTTTTGCTATAAGGTAATGCCCTTTGGCCTGAAAAATGCTGGGGCCACGTATCAAAGGGCGATGGCTGTAATTTTCGGTGTTATGCTCCATGACACCATCGAATGCTATGTTGATGATCTTGTCTTCAAGACAAAGGAAAAGGAAAACCATGTGGAAGATTTGAGAAGAATCTTCGAACGTTTAAAGAGATACAAACTCAAGATGAACCCACTAAATGTGCATTTGGAGTTTCCTCAGGAAAATTTCTAGGGTTTGTGGTTCGAAACAAAGGGATTGAAATTGACCCTACCAAGATTAAAGCCATTGCTGAAATACCTCCTCCATGAAATTTAAGGGAATTGAAGGGGCTACAAGGGAGATTGGCCTATATCAGAAGATTTATTTCTAACTTGGCTGGTCAATGCTTGCCATTCTCAAGATTGATGAAAAAGGGTGTTCCATTTGAATGGGATCAGCAGTGCCAAAATGCTTTTAATAGTATTAAGGAGTATCTTTTGAAGCCTCCAGTACTCATGAGCCCAATAAAAGGGAAACCACTCTTGTTGTACATAACAGCGTTGGATGGTTCGTTAGGGGCACTGTTGGCACAACACAATGAGCATGGGAAAGAAAATACCTTGTATTACTTGAGTCGTACTCTGGTTAGGGTAGAAGTCAATTATTCTCCTATCGAAAAGACATGTCTTGCCTTAGTGTTTGCCTTGCAAAGACTAAAGCACTATGTCTTGGAACATGAAGTCAAGTTGATATCAAGAGCAGACCCCTTGAAATATATACTTTCATGGCCCATACTTTTAGGGAAAATTGCAAAGTGGGTTGTAATTCTCCAACAATTCGCAATTGAATATGTTCCCCAAAGAGCTATAAAGGGGTAGGCTCTAGCAAATTTTTTGGCAGCATATCCTATACCTGATGACTCACCTCTAGTAACTGATTTACCAAAGAAAGAGGTTATGCAAGTAGAAATCCAAATGGGATGGGAGATGTATTTTGATGGAGCTTCAAGGAGTCCAGATGGCAAGAAGCAAGAAAATCCTTAAAATAAAAAAATAAAAAAAAAAAACTGGAATTGGAATTGTGTTTGTGACTCCAGACAATGCTATAATCACCCATTCTTTCACCTTAAGTGAAGGATGCTCCAATAATGAGGCAGAATATGAAACTGTAATTGCTGGATTAGAATTGGCATTACAAATTCCTATTGAAGAACTCTCAATTTATGGAGATTCAGAACTGGTGCTAAAGCATCTTCGTAGAGAGTACATTGTTAAGAAAACAATTCTCATCCCTTATCATGAAAAGGCTGATCAATTGAGTGCCATTTTGGCAAGTTGGCAAAAAGCCAACGTTTTTGGTGTGTTGCTAAAAACTCAAGTTGCCAAAAACGCCCCAAATTCCCATTTGGGAAGACCAAAAATGCCACCCCTAAATTTACCAAATTACCCTCTAGAAAATTTTGATTAATTAATTTAAAAATCAAAAAGTAAGGATATTTTAGTCATTTTTGAGTGATGTGACACTTTAAAAAAATATTAAACCAAAAAGTAAAAAAGTCAGCTTTTTACCAACTTCCCAAATCACTTTCAAAAAAGCCAAAAAGCTTGGTAAAAAGCTAAAAGCCAGCTTTTTACCAACTTCCCAAAACACCCCTGATTTCACAATTTAGGAAAACACATATTTTCCACTTTAAGAGAAGAACAAATAGTTGAGCGGATTCACTAGCAAGTTTGGCTGCATCACTCACCCTACCAGATAGCAAAACAATTACTATCACAGTAGGTGAAAGAGGGGTGTTACAACCTTTAAAAGAGGTTTCTGACTTGGTTCCAATCTTGGTCGTTACCACGAAAGAAGAAAGCGAGGAGGATTGGCGGGAACCATTCATAGCTTACCTTCAACATGGTAGGCTACCTGAAGATAAAGTAAAAGGAATTGAAGTGAGACGTAGGGCTACCAAATTCGTCCTGTGGAAAGATGGGTTATACAAAAGGTCTTTGGATGGAATGTACATGCGATGTATAGCCAAGGAGCATATTCAAGAGGTAATGGCAGAAATACACACAGGTGTATGAGGGGTACACCAAAGTGGTCCTAAATTACATATGCAGCTAAAACGATTGGGATACTATCGGCCGACTATGATTGCAGATTGCATAGATTATGCTCAAAGATGCCAAGTTTGCCAATTCTGTGGGAACTTTCTCCACCAACCCCCAGAGCCTTTACATTTAACAACTTGTTCTTGGCCATTTGCAGCATGGGGTATGGACATTATTGGTCCTTTTGTACCTCCATCTTCAGCAGGATATTGATACATCCTAGCTGCTACTAACTATTCTCAAAATGGGCAGAGGTCATGGCGTTAAAGGATATAAAAAGCACAGTTGTCTCTGAGTTCATCTGAACCCATATCATTTACAGGTTCGGGATTTCAGAAAGTATCATCATGGATAATGGACAGTCGTTCAGGAGTGATGCTTTGAACAAGTTATTTGCCAAGTACAAAATAAAAAACAACCATTCATCAAGATATCATGCACCTGCCAATGGTTTGGAAGAAGCTTTCAACAAGACGGTGTGCAAAATTCTCAAGAAGATGGTGGATAAGAACAAAAGAGCTTGGCACGAAAAGTTACAAGAAGCTTTGTGGGCTTATCGAACTTTGCACAGAACTCCTACTCAAGCAATCCCTTATTCATTGGTTTTTGGAGGAGAAGCAGTGTTACCACTTTAGGTACAAATACCATCATTGCGAGTGGCAATACAAGAGTCCTTAACAGAAGATGAAAGTGCAAGAGTGAGGTTGGCTGAGCTCCAGACCCTTGATGAAAGAAGGTTGTATGCTCAACAGAATTTGGAGATCTACCAACAAAGGATGGCAAATGGTTTCAATACAAGGGTGAGGCTCCACTCCTTTAAAAAAAAGGAGACTTCGTACTAATGGTTAGAACACCTATAGTAGTTTCACGAAGAACCAAAGGAAAGCTTGAGCCCAAATAGGAAGGACCTTATGTGATTGAGAAGGTTTATTCTAATGGGGCCTATTTGTTGATAATGATGGATGGTGACAAAATCATTCCCCCAACCAATGCAAGGTTTTTAAAGAGATATTACACTTAAGAATGGCCGCTAGGTTAAAAACCCGAAAGGGCAGCCTAGGCAAAAGTTAGAGCAAAAAAAAAAAAAAATCACCACCAACGATATTGTATGTGGTTAAACTGCTAAAATACCCCACCGAAATCTAAAGTGGTTAAACATTGGATACTCCTAACCCATAAGAGTATAAACTGTGTACGGACAAACATAAGTCGAAGACCACCAATGGTATTGTATGTGGTTAAACTGCTAAAATACCTCCACCGAAATCTAAGGTGATAAAACATTGGATACTCCTGGCCCGCAAGAGTATAAACTGTGAGTGGCTAAAATAAGACAAATCAATGTATTGTATTGAGAAATTTCATATAACAAATAAATCTATCACTGAACGAAATTTCATAAATACGTTATGTTCGGATGAATAACAAAATAAAAGTGCCTTCATTCATTAAGAGAAGCCTTAGCCTTTTCAAAAGCACGTTCCACAACACTGTGTTGTCCGTTCTTCTTCTTGTGTTGGCTCAAAACATTTAGAGCAGTTTGCACATCTTCTTCTAATTTAGAAACACTCTCGGAAGCTTGTGTAAATTCACGCATAAAGGATGCATGTTCCACTTGGGTGGATGACAATTCCTCTTCAAGTTGTTTGAGTAACTCTTTGGTTTGAATAATCCTTTGATTAAGACCTGCAATGTGCTCATCCGACTTGATAATTGAAGTAGACAACTGTTCATGTTGGCTAGAAACTTTGTCGAAATGAAGCTTCTTCTTATAGTATTGGGCCTCAAATTCTGCAGTAGACAAGTTTGAAGAATCTGGAAGTTAGGTTTTCAAAGAAAAGCACCCAAGGAATATCTTCACCTTCTTGTAAAAGGAGGTGAAGTCTACACCTAAACTCTTCAAAATCATGAAAACACTATTTGCTACAGCAATCATGCCATTAACATCCGTCATTGATTGGAGAGAAATAGTAGGAGATATCTGAATATGGGTGGCTGCTTCATTAGAGGAAGTTCCCAAAAGTAGGCTAGATGGAGCAAGGGGTGCTTCAAGTTGGTCAAATAATTTGTTAACCCCATTTGCTTCAAGTAAGTCTGCAAGAATTTGGGCCTCTTCCGAGGTATCAAAAGTAATTTCGTCTGCCTCTTCCAATGTGTTAGAAGTAATTTCTGTGAAAAATAGAAGGAGATACTTTTTGTGAAAATAGAAGGTAAAAACAATATATATATATATATGGATGAATGAAGTATACCTTGGTGTACGGCTTGAAGAGACTTAGGTGTAGGACGAGACAAGTTGTGATTACCACAAGTGGACCACGGATTTTGCAATGTGGCATGATCTAAAGAGAAAAGAGTTCCTTGAGTATGTATACATGATGAAATAAAATGAGGTACAAGGAATGAATAAGAATACCCTTAAAGGTAGCCAATGGCATATGCAAGGCAACTGGGGAAGTCCGAGGCGCAGTGCCTAAGAAAATTAAAGGTAAAAAAAAAGGGAGGAATTATACCTTTCTCTAATAGCTTGGATGGCTTGTTCAAAGAAAGAGAAGAAAAATCTACATTTGCTGGGGGCAATTTACTCATCTTAGTCGGTGTGCCATCTAAAAGAGGGGTATAGTAATAAAACTCATCTTCACTCTCGCTACTCCCATTGAGAGAACGATCAAAAGATTTGGTGGGAGAAGGAATTTCAACACTCTTAATGCGAATACGACCCAAGGCAATTAATTCATACCCATCTCCCTCAAAGAGTTCTTGAATCATATTCTCATCTTTATCTTCAAGAAAAGAGTACAGGTATGTGCGAAATTGGTCCATTGGGGTTTTGGCCGATACTGTTGGTTGGGAAGTTCCTATACAATCACTGATAGACATAGTCTTTGGAAAAAGCTTTGCTAGACTAGAAAATTGAGGGCCAGAATCTACTAGCTCAAATCTAAATCTCATTTTAAATTGAGAATTACACATATCCTCAAAAAAGATAAAGTAGATCTGAAACCGAGTAACTAGATTAGGAAGGAGCAATAGGTGGCCGACTATTATCCATTCTCTAAGGTGACGATGCTTCCAGAGCAATAGGTGAAGATGATGACCTAGCTCTAGAGTAAGAAGGCTTCTTCGTCTTTCGGTCTTTAATTGACATATCCGGTTTTCTCTTGCGTGAAGATTTCGGCTAGGTATGAGTAACATATTGGAGCATGGTAAAGGAAGTTCCCAACCACTAATTGACGTAAGGCATGGTTACGTAAGAAGTAGATCGGGAGCCTGGTAACTCCAATGAGACTTTTGTACCACAGCGTAGCATATGGTGCCAATTGTAATAAAATTTAGACCACTCAGAGGGCTGCCGAAGCGGTGTAGGGCACGCTTGAGCAAACCCAAATTGACGACCATATCGGTTAAGGGAGTATGGTTCATAAATGAAATTAAATCCCATTTTAAAAGTTAAAATCCCTTGCCTCAAAGATATAAGATAGCCAAGGTGGAAAGGTGGTATCCTTTCAGATTCGACCAGAATGCCTGAAGGTTCACCTTCATGGGTAAGAGCCCTAAACTGACACTCCGTACGATAGGTTAGGAGAGAGAGTCCACAAATGTAGATTTATCAGTAAAAAATTGGGCACCCGATTGGTTTTACAATAAACCTAAGATATGGCATGAAATGAATATCAGGAATCGGACAAATCAACTGTGGATCCCCATGAGAGTAAGTCTTAACAAAATATAGTGAAATCCATCCAAAAAGGTAATGCAAAGGACCCTAAATATTTTCCTTCCCAAGTGAAGGTGATGATGCCATTTTACTAAGAGAATGATAGAAGTATGCAAGGACGGGGATGGCCAGGCTAAATAAGGCTCCACCAGCCATTTTGGTGGCTGCATGAAAGGTAGTCGAACGAATTTCCTCGGAAGAGTGAGGGAAGACAAATCTACTAAGCCAACTCGCCAAAAAAACCAGAAAGATACACATCATCAGGGATTCTATCTTTTCGTTGAAAACCACTAATCAAAGTTGGCGATTCGTCAATAAATTTGAAAGTCCAATGGTTAAACTTCTTGGATTGAAAAGAGCTGGCATGAATGTTGAAAAGACCACGGCATGCCTTGGATATCTGGGACGAATATAAAACTTCATTGGAGGGGATGAACTCTTCATAAAACTTGCTACGGATGGGGAGCCCGCTAATGCGATGAAGGTCCCATAAAAAGATCCCAAGTTCGCCGTAAATGGTGTGGAAAGTGTTGGTGTCGGGTGACCACCGCTCTAAGAATCCTTTGAGCAGGGCCACATTCCTAACATATGCAAATTGAGATACATAGATTGTGGCATAAATCCCACACTTCTTCAAAATAGGGGCAAATGTGGAAAGAACATCATTCAACTAAAAAATCCATATAGGGGATTGCAAATGGGTAGAGATGCCGCGGACATTAAAAGAATTATCCCACTTCAATTTTCCATGTTTCATTCTCTTAAGAAGAGTATTAAATTCAGAGCAATCAAGGTCTTCAGAAAATGGACGGAGGATTGAGACAGGGAATAAATCGATTGATTTGGAGTGCCATTTCTCGAGAATCTCACAGCAGTTTTGAATACCTGTATAGACCAAGTCTTCGGAAGCCGTATGTAAAGGGATGTAGGGGTCCAACTCGGTAGGTGAGAATAAAGCAGTGATAGGTTTGTGTCGAATTATTTTTGGACCAGATTTATCCAATACATCCTTCTCGTCATGTCGAAGATATTCAAGTGTCTTTTCCATGCTGCCTAAAAAAAAAAAAGGGTCGGTGAAGGCAAAATCTCATAATATAAAGAAATTGACGAAAGCCCATTGCCAAGAAATCAAGTCGTTAGGGTGACAGACACATTCACTGCCAAGGAATCAAGTCTTTAGGGTGACAGACACATTCAATACCAAGGAATTAAGCCGTTGGGGTGACGGACACATTCACTACCAAGGAGTCAAGCCGTTGGGGTGACGAACACAATCACTACCAAGGACTCAAGCCATTGGGGTGAAGGACACAATCACTACCAAGGACTCAAGCCATTGGGGTGAAGGACACAATCACTGCCAAGGAATCAAGCCATTGGTGTGAAGGACACAATCACTACCAAGGAATCAAGCCATTAGGATGAAGAATACAATCACTACCAAGGAATCAAGCCGTTGGGATGAAAGGACACATTCACTGTCAAGGAATCAAGCCGTTGGGGTGACGGACACAATCATTGCCAAGGAATCAAGCCATTGGGGTGACAGACACAATCACTGCCAAGGAATCAAGCCATTGGGGTGAAGGACACAATCACTGCCAAGGAATCAAGCCATTGGATTGAAGGACACAATCACTGCCAAGGAATCAAGCCATTAGGGTGAAGGACACATTCACTACCAAGGAATCAAGCCATTAGGGTGAAGGACACATTCACTACCAAGGAATCAAGCCATTGGGGTGAAAGGACACAATCACTGCCAAGGATTCAAGCTACTCATTGCCATTAGATTGGAAGGGGAAATGATACCTGCAAACAAACTCTGACGCCTTGCATATTGCCTACAAAAGAGGGAAAAAGACATGGAAAAAAAATTAAAAAAATATCGTAATTCATACAATTAAAATTCACTTGAACGAATCACGAAGGGGCAGGCCTTGATTAGATTAGATTAAAAAGAAAAAAAAAATATTTTAGCCAAAGAAACCAAAGGGAAAGCAGATTTTTGTAGCCTGGGATTTTGCTGTCATTTGTCAAAGGATACAAGTAGCAGATTCTTTGGTCATATCCACAAGTAAGGACTTTTGTATACAGGCTGTTAAAAAAAAATCTGCTAAATAACACAGCAACAAACAGGTTGCTGCTGCAAAAAAAAAGGTATAGCTTCAGTCTTTACATGCTTGTCTTGACTTCAAAAAAAGGGTCTTTGTTTGACTATTTGGGTTTGTGGTCTAGCAAAATGGGCTATCTTTATTCATATCTAGGCCATATCTGCTAAACAAACATGACAGCAGGTTACACACATAATAAAAAAAAAATTGCTTGAATATAGAAAAAGCAAAAGTTAAAAAAATAAAAAGCAGTTCATATGAGTTATAAAAAGGCTCATTGAGAAAAAATTTCTGCTGGAAGGTGTAAAAAAAAAAAAAAAAAGTGGGGCTCATGTAGAAAGAAATTATGCTATAGGGCTAAGTAAAAAAAAAGAGGTCTCAACTTCATTAAAAAAAATAATAATAAAAATAAAAATAAAAATAAAAATAAAAATAAAAAAAAAAAAGAAGAAGAAGAAGAAGAAGAAGAAGAAGAAGAGAGAAGACGAAAGGTGAGGAGTCTCATAAATAAAAGACTCTTGCAAAAGAAGTGGTGGCAGGTTTGGCTTTACATGAAATAAATCCAAGAGGGAAGAAGCCCACAAAAGAAAAGCCTAGTTAAACTCTTGGGCCTTATCCATGAAAAAAAGTCCATGGATTATAAGGAACCCATAAAAAAAGGCCCATGTGAAAAAATAAATAAATAAATAAATAAAAGAGGTTGCTGCTGTAAAAATAAAATATATATATATACATATATATAAAATATGCATCTAAAACGGATATATATATATTCATCGTGATTGGGATAATTTTCCTCTCCCCAATCAACAACTATGGGATTCACTTGTTCTCTTCTCTCACAAGACTAGATATATCCAGTTGATTTTTTTTTGCCAGAAGGATTTGGAAGGCAGAAGTGACAACTCTGCCTCCTCCTCCTCCCCCACATGGATATGGTGGTCAGATATGTTAGCACTAACTACCAGCCAAAACTATCAAAGAAGCTTATACCAGCACAAAATCTTTGCTGGACCCATGGTTGGAAATCTACCTAGAAAACATATTTTCATGTCTGCCAAACAACCCAAGTGTGCAAGACAAAGAAAGAGCGGGTCTATTTGAGCCGACAGTTATATATAAAAAAATAAATATATATATATATTCATAAACCTACAGGTTTCAGCTCCACCAAAACCAGTATGGTCATGTTGGTCTCAGGTTCTTTAGGCCATTTAAAAAATAGATAATAGAGTTAGCCAAATAGCATAGCAGCAAACAAATTGATGAAAAAAAGAAAAAGATCTTGTGGAAGTTAAAGCACATGAAAAAGAAGCTATTTGGTCTTTAAAGAAAAATTTGAGAAAAATTTTTGTCCTGATTTCAAGAACTATGTGGATTCATGGGCTAGCAAAATGTGTTTTTTTTTTTTTTTTTTTTTTTTTGTAGGCCATATATCTTTGTGGCAGTTTTTGCCATCATATAAAAAAAAGGAAAGAAGAAGTCTTTGTTTGGTCTCACGGTTTTAAAAGCTGGCAAGAAGAAAAAAATATAATACACACACACACACATATATGCTGCTAAACAACAAAGCAACAAATAGGTTTCTGCTGTACAAAAAAAATATATATATATATATATATGTTCATTCTGCTGAAAGAATCAAAGTATAAGAAAGATGAACAAGAAAAGAAGCAAAGCAAACCTGATATGAGGGGAGTAGAGGGTAATCTTTTGTATCCTCAAAGAGCAATTGTTGCTAGAAAGATACTAAAATAATGAAGACCTAATATGCACCACAAAATCTGCAGAGAAAAAAAAAAAAAAAAAAAAAAAAAAAAAAAAAAAAAAAAGAGGCTACTGGAAACAATTTGCTGGGAGAACAAAGATGCAAGAGGAAAAATATCTATTGCCTACATGCATGGATAGGTGTCATATAAAGCAAAAAAATTCTCACTTAAGAAAGGAGGTAGTGGTCTCCTAAAATACTTCAAAGAAGCATGAGTTTTGGTAGGATTTGAAATCCTACCAATGCCAATCCATCCTATTCCATTTAGACAAACTCCTAAAATATATATATATATATATTTGCTGTAAAAAAAAATCTGATCCTAAGAAAATTTAAAAAAATAATAAATAAATAAAAAGTGGCAAGTTGGAGGCCCACAAAAGAAAAGGCCCAATTAAAAAAAATGGCAGCCTAGAAAAGGAAAGGTCCATGATGGCCTAGAAAAATCCATGATGGCTAGGAAAAAATCTGCTGTAAAAAAAAGGTAGCAAGTTGGAGGCCCACAAAAGAAAAGGCCCAATTAAAAAATGGTGGCCTAGAAAAGGAAAGGTTCATGATGGCCTAAAAAAAATCCATGATGGCCTAGAAAAAATCTGCTGTAAAAAAATGATAGCAAGTTGGAGGCCCACAAAAGAAAATGCCCAATTAAAAAAATGGTGGCCTAGAAATGGAAAAGTCCATGGTGGTCTAGAAAAATCCATGATGGCCTAGAAAAAAATCTGCCGTAAAAAAAAATTAAAATAATAAAAAAAATGGTGGCAAGTTGGAGGCCTACAAAAGGAAAGGTCCAATTAAATCTTTGGACCTTACCTATGACCCTTATGGGAAAAAAAAAAAAGTCCTTGAAAAGAGACCCATGCCAAAAAAAAAAAAAAAGGGGGGGGGGGGGGGCCATGCAACAAAAAAAGGCCCATGAAAAGACCGAAGTCCATAAAAAAGGGGCCCATGCAACAAAAAATAATAAAAGGCCCATGGACTATAAGGAGCAATCAGCCCATTTTAAAAAAAAATACAAAGCCTAAAAAGTGGCAGAAAGGGACCAAGGCCAAGAAATAATCCCGTCCAAGACCTAAAGAGGATCTAGACAAAAGTGCTAATTTGTCGTGACTCGCACAGTTAAGAAAATTCATTTGTGCAAGTCACGAGGGGGCATTTGTTGGCACATAAATTTCAACCAAATTTATGTTTAAATTTCAAATACAGTCAATGACACACATAGAGCCTATGATAAGATTGTTGTAGGCCATCACTTCCCAAAATGATCAACTTGCTCCGTTGAAGTGTATAAATAAAACAACATCGTATCTTAACGACGTTATTTAAGATGCTCAAATGACACATGGAGCCTACGAAAGATGACACTTGTAGAGCCTACAGCAAGGACACCACACGGGATGAAACCCCAAAGATCAATCCAGTTAATCAGATATACGATTAATCATATAGCGCTATTATTCAAAATTCAAATGGCGCTATCGTTCAATTTGAATTTCAAATTGAGGATGAGGCATTCTTATCACCTGTATGGCCCTCTATAAATACGAGGACCATCACACAAGATCAAGGATTAGAAAATCAGAAGTGAGAAGATCAGAGAGAGAGAGAGAAAGAAATTAAGAGCTAAAGAAGTCGTTACAAGAAAGAAGAAGAGAAGCCCAAAGAACTCAAGAGTCTACGCTACAAACGCAAAATGGCGATGAATAGGTAAAGGATTCCAAACCCAAGAATTGTACTTTGTATTCGAGGGTTCAAAACCTGTAACAATTTCAATAAAATATTTATTCTTCTTAAATTATCTTTTGTTATTTATTTTGTTCTTCATTAATCAGAGGTTTCATTTATATAAAATGTGTAATTAACGATCTGGAATACAGATCGGAAATAGGAACATGCTATTCAAATAATCAACACTGTTTAGTCCAAAAACTAAACAGTGGACATTTGTAACATAAAATTTTGAAATGTGTTGAAACACTTCATGTTTTAAAATTTCTGTCTACATGGTGCAAGCCTAATAATTCAAATCTACAACAAAGAAACAGAATCAGAACAAAACTAGAAAACAGAATCATTCTCACCAAATAAAAAATTAGAAAATAAAACAATTTGATAGACAATTTTATAAACAAATGGTAGCTGATTAACCAACAGTGCCTCTACTGATCCTTTCTGTATAAAATACTAAGCTTGAAGTATGGATAGAAGTCACGCACAACAAACTTAACTCTAATCAAAACTTTAAAAATTCAATAGCAATAACAAAATAGAGAAGAGGAAGGTTGGGAGAATGGACTAACCTACAAGCTATCTGCTTCAGATTCAGGAAGCATTTGAAAATTTCATCTTTCGAGTCCTTAATTGATTTATGCCTATAGATTAGAATGAACAACAATGAAAACCTCATCTTCAAGCACCCTCCCTGTTAATTTAAAAATCATGCAATAAAAACACTTACGAAAAAAATCACTTTTCCCCTCAAACTGTGTCAATTTGAACTATTATTTTGCAAAAATACCACCTTAAACTATTAACATCAGTTCACTTTACAACATTTTACGAGATTAATATTTTTAACTGAATATCATACCTGCCAGCACACACGTCACTATTTTAGGCTATTGATTCACTTTTACCTATAGTAAGTACACAAATATTCACGATCAATTATTTTTAAAATATTCAATAAAATACAAAAAAAAAAACACAAATATGACCCGTAAGAATAGACAGTACGTAAATAGGACACATAGGTTGGGAGTTAGAGTCAAAAAATGCCTTAAACTTAGTTGAAAAAAGGCGTTCGAGGGGCGAAAATACAAAACAACCCCCAAACCAATGTTGTCAAGAAAAGGCCAGCTTTCTTGTGCCAAATATGACCTATAGGAATAGACAGTACGTAAATAGGACATGTAGGTTAGGAGTTAGAGTCGAAAATGGTTAAACTTAGTTGGAAAAAGGCGTTTAGGGGGCGAAAATGCGAAACAGCCCCCCAACCAATGTTGTGATATAACGGCCAGCTTTCCCGTGCTAAATATGACCTGTAGGAACATATGGTATGTAAAAGTTGGAAATGGTCTGATGAATTGTCCAGCTTCTCCTTAGAGTATCTTTTATCCTTCACATTTTCTATTCCTTTCACCAAATCAAGGAAATCATTTTTTTAATCAAATTAAAATAAAAGTTTGAAATGGTCTTATGAAATATCCATCCCCTTAATTTACAATGTATTTTCCATTAGTAGCATGAATTCACCTCTACAACTTGCAAACATTGTGCTGAATCGGCAACGTTTTCTATTTCTCCTACTACTTTCTTTCTCTATTATGTCATATATGTAGAGTCTTGTTGTTGGAAATCTAAAGGTGCATTACAGAGGGCAGGTAGAAAGAATGGATGCATTAGGGTTCTTTGGATTTTCATATTTAACAATAAAAAAATATATGTAAAAGAGTTTCGTATTGTTAAGTGATAGAGTTAGGTTTGGTTTCGATAGGCGACATGGCGAGAGAAGAGGCATGGTACAGGAAGTCAGGACAGAGAATTGGTACAGGGGATCCGCAACTAATAATTTAAACATTGTACTGTTATTCTACAATAAAATGATTACAATCAAGAACTTTGTCAAAACATATCTTAATAGAGACAGACCCTGTGAAAACCCCAAGGGGTTTATTTCAAAATGGTATGAATGCAATAAATGAACATAAGAGTTGTAGTGGTGTTTGGCTATAAGTACTCCTTAATCATAAGTATTGCCAGGGATCTGTAAACATTCCTTAATTAGGATTACATGGTTTGTTGTTCAAGTTGTATTTGATCATTAGTATTGCAAAAAGGTATTTTCATTACTATGGACAATCACTACGTCAGCAAAATATGCTACAGGATTATGTGAGGACAGGTTATATCATTGAGCTTTGATTTGTTGCTTCCAGATCTTGTTGTAGGTGTTCACCTTCTGCTTTTGTAATTAAAAATTCTTTTTTAAAGGCATATGTGCCATTGTGCTGCTAGTAAAATGCTTTGTATCTTGGCAAACTTTTTGTTTTTCCTTAATTGTGTTTGACAATCTTCACTATATTTAAATTAATTAATTTTGTTTGGGTACTAAACGACAAACAAAATATAAAAGAAAAATAGGAAAGAAGAGTGAATGTTTGATTACAAAAATCAAAATAGAAATAAAATTAAATAAATGAAAACAGATTTTATTTTGTTACAGATTTTATTTTGTTACAAAAATAAAATTAAAATCTAATTTAAATAAATAATAATAAAACAGAAAATAAATAAATAACTTACTTGATTAATTTCTTGAATATTATTCTGATCAAGTCTAGTGTTCGACACTATGTCCTTAAGACAGATTCGTCCTCTCCACGGTGCTTTCAGAATATGGACGTCTATCTCCCAGGATAAAATGATCAATCAACGAATAAATGCAGTACTACAATTTGTTTGCACAACAAACACACTAAGTGTATACACTCTTTCTCACAAAAAATTAAAGAAATTAATGCAGCAAAATGCAGAGATGAATTGCAGCAAAGATCAACGAAAATTGGAGTAAAAATCCAAATGAGAGACTAGTCTATTTATATAGATGTAGTGGTGGCTTGGTGGCTGCTAGTTTTGAATTAAACATGTATAATACCTGTTCAATTTAAATTAAACAGATACAAAATCTGTAGGCACTGTTTGGTTTGAATTTCAAACTATTCAAAAACCTGTTTTGGGTGGATTTGAATTTGAATAGAACAGATTCGGTTTGGACAGATCCGAAACTGTACAAAATTTCTGAAGAGGTGCAAAAATTTTGAATTCAAAAATTTGAAATTAATCTGGACAGAAATTCGAAATGAATTCTTGGACAAATTTTATTTCAAAAAATAAAATTTAAATTCGAATATTTTTTGCCCAAAAAGATTAGTATTGGGCCAGATAAGCCCAACCCAACCCAACCACGCACCCATGCCCAAGCCCAGCCCGACCGACCACCGGCGGCAGCGGCGGCGCACGCATGTGTAGTTATTTTTGGGTCCAATGGGTCTAGTCCAATTTGCCCATAACCTCTCCCTTCTACAAACTTGGGGTGCCCCTTGGGCCCCTCCCCAAGTTATAATCCCAAGCTATATAAACCCACAAAATTCTTCCCACCAAAACAATGTAGGGCAAGCCATTTTTCAAACCTCAAGAAATTTCCACCAAAAACTCCATTTCCATGGAGGTCACTTTGGCTTCAAATTTCCATTCACCCAATAATGGTTTTGAGCAACCAAATATACCACGTTAATCATAACGCGGCATAGAATGCGTTACCGCCTAGACTCGCGAAAATTAACGCATGGGTCCCACCTAAAAATTAGGCCAAAGTTGAGGAAAAATCTGTTTTCCAGATTTTTTCCCAAAACC
The DNA here is from genome assembly GCA_036172215.1 of Camellia granthamiana. Classification (NCBI taxonomy): domain Eukaryota; kingdom Viridiplantae; phylum Streptophyta; class Magnoliopsida; order Ericales; family Theaceae; genus Camellia; species Camellia granthamiana. Next base: position 130,267,005 of record CM069908.1, on the reverse strand, counting down.
ATTCTAACAATCCCCCACATGAATGGAATTTGATGACAACAGAAATGCAAAAATATGCAAAATTTTTTGAAATAGTATAAATCGAAAATATCATGCATCAGGATAGGTAGCTTTCGGCCTTGAACCTTCCCTAGTGATAACCTATCGGACTTACTAGCTAACCAATGGACGCGATGCCTAGAATTGTTCAGCCGTTTGTGTAAGCTAAGACAATAGATTTCACACAAAATATCTTCTAACACATCGTAGTTCTCACTGTTGTGTTCATTTTGGCCTTGAACGCTCCTGGTTTTCATGAGTGCTTCTAGGGAATTTAGCCTCTTCATTCTCATAGAACCGGCCCCAGTTCGACACTCATATTGGTGATTCTTATTGTGAATATCTCCTTATACTCGTCTTGATTTTATGCCTAAATCAAGATATAAGTAATCATTAAAAGCAAAGCTTATCCTTATACCCTTGCATACAACATATGTTGCAGATATTACTCTCACCATAGGAATGGGTAAGGAATTTTAATCTCTTGGTGATTTTTGGCAAGCCACACATAACTTAATTGTCCCTTGAACTTAGTTCTTGGGATCTCCAGTCATATAAGTAGGGTTACCATTATGATGACTCTTATGTAATAGGCTTTAATCACATCCCCTTCGATGAACTATACACTTGCTCTTTAGTCAAACCTTTTGTTAACGGATCTGCAATATTCTCTTTAGATTTTATATAATCTATTGAGATTAATCCATTTGAGAGAAATTTCCTTACGGTATTATGTCGATGACAAATATGTCGGAACTTACCATTATACATATGATTTTGTGCCCCGCCTATTGTAGATTGACTATCACAATGAATGCAAATAGCTGGCATAGATTTTGGCCACATTGGAATGTCTTCTAGGAAGTGACGAAGCCATTATGCTTCTTCTCCTGCTTTGTCTAAAGCAATGAACTCCGATTCCATTGTGGATCGTGCGATGCATGTTTGTTTCGTGGACTTCCAAGAAACAGCTGCGCCTCCTAGAGTAAAGACATATCCACTAGTGGATTTTGAATCTTTAGTATCTGATATCCAATTGGTATCACAATAACCTTCAAGTACTGCTGGATATCGAGTAAAGTTCAAACCATGATCACGGGTAAATCTTAGATATCTAAGAACCCGAATGATCGATTTCCAATGGTCTTCTCCGGGGTTACTAGTGTACCTACTTAATTTACTGACAGCATAAGCTATATCAGGATGAGTATAATTCATTAGGTACATTAGGCTTCCAATGATTTAGGAGTATTTTAACTGAGACACCGCATCACCTTTATTTTTCGATAAATAAAGATTGATGTCTACAGGTATTCTAGTTAAATTCATATCATCCTTGATAAATTTACCAAAAATTTTCTCAATATAATTTGATTGAGATAATGCATATCCGTCAGATGTTTTAGAAATTTTCATTCCTAATATAACATCTGCGACCCCCATATCTTTCATATCAAATCTTTTGTTAAGCATTTGCTTAGTTGATTTGATCATGTTTTGGCTGCTTCCAATGATAAGCATGTCATCCACATAAAGACAAACTATGACATATCCTTGGTCAATGTTTTTAACATAGACGCATTTGTCACATTCGTTTATCTTAAACCCATTAGTAAGCATTACATGATCAAATTTTTCATGCCATTGCTTAGGTGCTTGTTTTAATCCATAAAGTGATTTTACAAGCCGACAAACTTTCTTTTCTTGCCCCGGCACTATAAACCCTTCGGGTTGCTCCATATAGATCTCTTCATTCAGATCACCGTTTAGGAAAGCTGTCTTAACATCCATTTGATGTATTTCTAAATTAAACAACACTGCTATAGCAATAAGCATATGAATGGATGTTATTCTTGTCACAGGAGAATATGTGTCAAAATAGTCCAAACCTTCTTTTTGTCTGTAACCTTTTACTACAAATCTTGTTTTATACTTGTCTATTGAACCATCTGCTTTCATTTTTCTCTTGAATATCCACTTATATCCAAGAGGTTTAGAATCGGGTGGAAGTTCCACCAATTCCTAAGTATGATTTTGCATAATGGATTCAATTTCATTATTAACAGCCTCTTTCCACAAAGGTGCTTCAGGACCTGTCATTGCTTCCTTAAAGCTTTGAGGTTCATTTTCTAACAGGTATGTCAGAAAATTTGGACTAAAGGATTTTGATGTTCTTGCTCTCCTACTTCGTCTTGGTTCATCTTCAGTTAGATCCTGCTGGTCGAGACCATTATTAGTCTTTTTTGTTTGATTGTCATTAGTCTCTTGACTTTGTGTACAATCATAAGTTCTTTTTTGTGAACTTAATTCCTGTCCTTTCTTGTAAGGAAAGACATGTTCAAAAAACACAGCATTCATTAACTCTATAATAGTGTTCACATTTATATCAGGTATTTCTGATTTATAAGTCAAAAACCGATATGCACTACTATTCTGAGCATAACCAATAAACACACAATCCACTATTTTTGGTCCAATCTTAGTCTTTTTAGGAAAAGGAACTACAACTTTCGCCAAACACCCCCACACTTTTAAGTATTTGTAGGAAGGCGGTCGACCTTTTCACAATTCATAAGGAGTGTTATTAGTTTTCTTGTGGGGTATTCTATTCAGAACATAATTAGTAGACAATATTGCTTCCCCCCCACAAGTTCTGTGGTAAGCCTGAACTTAATAACATGGCATTCATCATTTCTTTTAGGGTTCTATTCTTCCTTTTAGCAATTCCATTTTGCTGAGGAGAATAAGGTGCTGTAGTTTGGTAAATAATGTCATGTTGTGCTCAAAATTCATTTAATGGTGCATTAAATTCACCACTCCTATCACTTCTAACCATTTTAATGGTTTTACCAAGTTGATTTTCAACTTCAGTTTTGTAGAGTTTAAACATTTCTAAAGCTTCATCTTTACTTCTAAGTAAGTATACATAACAATATCTTATGCAATCATCGATAAATGTTATGAAATACTTTTTGCCTCCTCTAGTTTGAACAAATTTAAGGTCACATACATCAATATGAATTAATTCTAGAGATTCGGTTTTTCTTTCAACCGATTTAAATGGATCCTTAGTTAGTTTCGCTTTTACACAAATCTCACATTTATGATTAGGATCAATTTCAAACTTTAGTATATAATCCAAACCAATTAATCTACGCAAAGCATCAAAATTTACATGTCCTAATCTACCATGCCATAAATTCGACTCAAGAATATAAGCAAAAGATGTGTTATTATTATTAATAGCAACTTTTGGTACAATTGTCATTACATTCAATTTGAAGAGAACATCACTCATGTATCCCTTACTAACATACATACCACTCTTTGTTAATACAAATTTATCAGACTCAAAGACAAGCCTAAAGCCATTTTTACTTAAAAAAGAACCAGAAACCAAATTCTTCCAAATGTCAGGTACATGTAGCACGTTGTTGAGGGTCAGTTCCTTTCCTGATGTCATCTTCACGATCACCTTTCCTTGTCCAGCCACAGTAGAAGTAGAAGAATTTCCATGAAAAGTTGTTCACCATTTGTGGCCTCATTGTAGGTAGTGAACATCTTCTTGTCCGCACAAATATGACGAGTTGCCCCAGTGTCAACCCACCATTCCTTGGGATTTCCAACCAAATTAGCCTCAGACACCACAGCAGAGAAGTTGATGTCATTCACCCCATCAAAGATGTAATATAGTTCTGTCACATTAGCCTGATTGGTAGTCTTCTTGCTTGTACTTCCGCGATCCTTCTTAGGGCGGCGGCAGTCAGAACCTCGATGTCCAGTCTTGCCATAGTTATAGCATTTTCCTTTAAACTTCTTGTTGCCATTGTTGTCGCCTTGTTTAGACCCATCTCCAGTAAACTTCCTCTTTTTGTTATGTGGTTTATGAACTTGCTCAACCACATTAGCCTTGGACTCAATGGGATTTTTCCCATTCCTCTTTTCAGCCTTTCGGTTATCATCCTCAATTCTCAGTCTTACAATAAGTTCATCCTTGGTCATCTCTTTGCGTTTATGTTTTAAATAATTTTTGAAATCTTTCCAAGCCGGTGATAACTTTTCCACTAAAGCAGCAACTTGGAAAGACTCGCTCAGAGACATACCCTCAGAATGAATATCATGTAAAATTAATTGAAAAATTTGAACTTGAGAAATTACCATTTGGGAGTCTACCATAACGAAGTCCAGAAATTTACCGACAACAAAGTTCTTTGTGCCGGCATCCTCTGTCTTGTATTTCTTCTCCAAAGAATCCCACAATTCTTTTGTTGTTTTTAGAGGGCTGTAAACATTATACAACATGTTGTCAAGGCCATTGAGGATGTAGTTTCTACACAGGAAATTTGAATGTTTCCCAGCATCTACAGCGGCAACAACTTGCCGATCACTTTTACCCTCTTTAAGTGCTGGAGCCTCTTCACGGAGAAGCCGGGCCAAATTTAGAGTTGTAAGATAAAACAGCATCTTCTGCTCCCATCTCTTAAACTCAGTACCATTAAATTTTTTCGATTTTTCTCCATGATTTATTGGTACTTGAACATGGTTCTGGATAGGGACCGAAGTTGGTGTAACAATTGGAGTACCACTTCCAGTTGCAGTTTCAGTTGTAGTAGCCATAATATCTTATTATAAAAATCAAAAAAAACCAAAACACAAATTAATTTTCTAGTTACTAAAACCAGAAAATAAATTATAATACAAAATAATTTTATTTTCCTTGTTACTAAAACTAGAAAAATAAAATACCAAAATAATTTTCTGTAACACAAATTAATATTCGGAAACTGTTAATGACACCAGTATATTACTATTAGTTGTCAAAGAAAAAGACAATATATTACTACTATTTGTTTTCCAACCAGAATATAACTTTGTGAAAACACAGAAAATTAAATACAATGAAGACACAAAAAATATATTTATATATTATGCCTTAAGATTGTTGGACAATCTTCACTGTATTTAAATTAATTAATTCTGTTTGGGTACTAAACGACAAACAGAATATAAAAGAAAAATAGGAAAGGAGAGTGAATGTTTGATTACAAAAATCAAACTAGAAATAAAATTAAATAAATAAAAATAGATTTTATTTTGTTACAAAAATAAAATTAAAATCTGATTTAAATAAATAATAATAAAACAGAAAATAAATAAATAACTTACTTGATTAATTTCTTGAATATTATTCTGATCAAGTCCAGTGTTCAACATTGTGTCCTTAAGACAGATTCGTCCTCTCCACGGTACTTTCAGAATATGGACGTCTATCTCCCAGGATAAAATGATCAATCAACGAATAAATGCAGCACTACAATTTATTTGCACAACGAACACACTAAGTGTATACACTCTTTCTCACAAAAAATTAAAGGAATTAATGCAGCAAAATGTAGAGATGAATTGCAGCAAAGATCAATGAAAATTGGAGTAAAAATCCAAATGAGGGACTAGTCTATTTATATAGATGAAGTGGTGACTTGGTGGCTGCTAGTTTTGAATTAAACAGGTACAATACCTATTCAATTTAAATTAAACAAATACAAAATCTGTAGGTACTGTTTGGTTTGAATTTCAAACAATTCAAAAACCTATTTTTGGTGGATTTGAATTTGAACAGAACATATTCGGTGTGGACAAATCCGAAACTATACAAAATTTCTGAAGAGGTGCAAAAATTTTGAATTCTAAAATTTTAAATTAATCTGGATAGAAATTCAGAATGAATTCTTGGACAAATTTTATTTCAAAAAATAAAATTTAAATTCAAATGTTTTTGGCCCAAAAAGATTAGTACCAGCCCAACCCGGCGGACGGCGGCGGAGCACGCATGTGGTTATTTTTAGGTCCAATGGGTCTAGCCCAATTTGCCTATAACCTCTCCCTTCTACAAACTTGGGATGCCCCTTGGGGCCCTCCCCAAGTTATAATTCCAAGCTATATAAACCCACAAAATTCTTCCCACCAAACCAATGTAGGACAAGCCATTTTCCAAACTTTAAGGAATTTCCACCAAAAACTCCATTTCCATGGAGCTCACTTTGGCTTCAAATTCGCATTCACCCGATAATGGTTTTCAGCAACCAAATATACCACGTGAATCACAACACGGCATAGAACGCGTTACACCTAGACCCGCAAAAATCGACGCATGGGTCCTACCTAAAAATTAGGCCAAAGTTGAGGAAAAATCTGTTTTCCAGATTTTTTCCCAAAACCATTCTAAAAAATTGTAAAGAAATGCATGTCTATACTGAGTAGTTATAGATCACAAGGTACATGTGTGAGGGACATGATAAACATGCTTGTTTCAGGAATTTATTATGCTGCAGTCATTGAGAATTGCACTGATTTTGTTGGTCGTGTGGTTGTGGATGTTGGTGCTGGTAGTGGTATTCTATCATTATTTGCCGCTCAGGTTGTCTAAGTTTTATCTATGTTTGCGCATGAAAATATACTGACATAATGGATTTATCTTGGTCTATTGGTCTTCTAGAATTCTATCCCAACTTCACCCTCTCCTTTTCTCTGCCTAACTTTTTTCCTTATATCAGGTTGGTGCTAAACATGTTTATGCAGTGGAAGCATCTGAAATGGCAGAATATGCCCGCAAACTTATTGTTGGAATCCCATTGTTGGCTCAAAGAATTACGGTGCAATTTTTTGTTTTCTTACATTTCAGTTTAAATGTTAATAGAGTTAGTACACTGTTTCTTATTCTTTTGGGGGCAAGTTTTCACCTAAATTACAGGTAGTCAAGGGTAAAATTGAAGAAGTTGAATTGCCTGAGAAAGCAAATATTTTGATCTCAGAGCCAATGGGTAAGCTTATCATGGCATGTGTGTTATTGATAAATTTTAGTTAACTATGGCATTTTTTGTGATATTATTACTATGCAATTTAGTCACACCATCAATGTTATGTTATTAAGTACGCAATTTTGTGGAACCTTGATGCAGGAACATGATTTTTGCCATCTTGCCTTCAAGATTTTAATTGTTCTAAAAAAATGTTGTGACATTTATTATTATTATTTTTTTATCTTCCTTAATTGTTCTTGTGGAAGAATGAGAAAACTACTAATTTTGGGAATTATTTGTGATTAGCATAGAGGACGAGCCAATTCTACCTCCTCTCAAAAAGGAGCAATCGAGGAATAGATGGGATGACGAAGATGTGGATGAAAATGATGTAAAGGATTCTTCGGAGGATAAAGAAGAACTGCTCTGGTAATGTTGATAACATGTTTTATTTTATTTTATTTTATTGGTTTATTAAATTGTTGATAACATTCTTTGTTCTATTGCATGTGGAGATGAGTTATCATAGCTGGTAAAGATGTGGAGATAATGTAGCCATACCTAAAACATGTAATTTTGTAGTATGTGTTAAATTACTGAACTTCATTTTCAGTCATTCCAACTTAGTTGTGTGCTCATTAGATTAATCTGCCCTCCTAAATATGTGGCAATATGTGATGGCGAGTATGGAAAGAAGAAAAAGGGCAAATCTAAAATTTCACATGAAGCACATTTAAGAGATTATGGATTGAAGTTTGGAATAATTTTGAGTCTTTATTTGAATTCGTTCTAATTATAGTAGGTTTTAGTAGTAAGGGTATTAATAATATTATGATAATTTCAATATTTGTTGGACATGAGTTGTAGGGTTCGCCTATGGGTTTTTATTTTGTGGTAAGTTATTAAATGAGTTGTTATATATAGGTTTTATTATGTCTAAAATAGTCTTGGTAGTAAAAAAAAATGTCAAAGTTTTCTATTTTGAATTTGTGTCATGGTTGGAGTAGAATTAGAAGTCATCAAAGTTTTCTATCATAGTTGAAATAGAATTGGAAGTCATAATCATTATTAGTCTAGAATATTTGCAGTTACTAAATATTCTTAGTCTCTAAATTTGACTCATAGTCGTTATAGAAATGGGAGAGTCTTTAGCCTTCAAATATGTGTAATCTCATTGACTCAATAAATAGTTGATATTACGAGAATTTGAGATTGTGTTTGTGTGATTGGCCTAAACCCTTGTGAGGATTAAGCACCTCTTTCTCTCTCTTCTTCTTCTACTTCTACTTCTACTTCTTTTTCTTCTCTTTCTTCTTTTTTGCGCACATACCTTAGTTACTGTTCTTGGGTCACAGCCCTCTTTGGGGGAGGGGGGGGACAAAAAAATAGAACCAAAGAATGATTATGGATTGAGCTGAACCTGATATTTAACAAACTTTGGATTCGATAAGAACCTGAGTGACTCTACATTTTCCTCTTCGATTCTATGGATTTTTCTTGATTTGTTGATCAACTCACGTTGTAACTCGTGTGTGGGTTATGGTTTTTTGAGAACAAAATACTTGAAATGTTGAAATTTTTTTCTTCCTGTAAACCTCTATTCGGATGTTACAAATACTTAACCTCTTGATGCCTTAATTTTAGCTTTTTTTATTTTTAGTTTTTTTTATTTTTTTTTTAATTTTATAAACCAGTGTATTTTTCCTAATTTGTTGATAAGCTCACGCTGTAACTCCTATGTGTGTGTGTGTGTTGTGGTGGATTTTGTTAAGAACAAAATACTTGAAATGCTGACATTTTTTTCTTCCTATAAACCTCTATTCGGATGTTACAAATACTCAACCTCTTGATGCCTTAATTTCAGAGGAGAAGAAACCTTACTTTCAAATTTATAAGGTTCACCATTCACATAATAAGATTTAAAAATGAAAGAGAAGACAATATGCTTCAAGGAGAAATCTATCTTCATGTGGGAACTATTTCCCATCCATTTTGCTCAAAAAAACACTAAAGTCTCACAAGAAAAACAAAACTTCCGGCACACACTCCAATCTGAGTTGATTTTGAACTTCCTAACTAAGTTCTTCAGTTCTTTAACTTCACGCTTTTATCTAGGGCTGAGGTGAATAAATACAGTAAAGTTAACAAGCCCAGGCAATTCATCAAGAAAATCTCCATTGTAGAAATGGAGAACCTTACCTGTCATTTCACGCAAGTCTTGAATGACAATTATCTTTCTCTTGTAATTCTCATAATTCTATAGTGCTCGCTCTACTAATTCATAGGACACATTGTCCAAGCCCTTTGCCTTCACATGCTTCGTCACGCTCGGCACTCTACTCAAGATCCGCCTCTTAATCGTGCGAGAAGTATCCATCCTCAAGAATTTCGGGAATTGTTTGTTATAGTCAAAATTGCTAAGACTGGTCACAATGAAAATAAGCTCAGAATTAAAATCATGTGTATTAGGTTTTATGAGTATCTTATGAATACTTGAGATGATCTGGTCTTTCCATTTTTCATTTTTCATTTGTTGGTTTTTTCATTTTTCATTTGCTGGTTTTTACAAAATAGACAATTATGATTTTCGTTCTAAAATGAGGGAGACAATACATAAACATGGTTCTCGAATGTCCATGTGTTATTTTCCTAACATTCAGTGCAATGCTGCATGATGTCCTTGGTAGATTATTTGCAACCTTGTTAAGTTATGGTTTCATGAGGTTGCTGAGATTGCAACAAAGAGCATTACGGATATGCAAAATGTGATTGAGGACTCAGAATCTTCGAATAAGGATGATATGGAAAGATCTGCAGTTCAAGGAGAAAGTGAAGATGAGAACGATAAACGGCATAAGGTTGCTTTGGATAAATTGGAGAAGGCTAGTGAAGATACAATCCTTGGCCAAGCATGTCACAAATATGAGAATTTAAATAAATTGTATCTTTGGTTTGTCTTTTCTTGGATTTCAAAGGTGCATAATTTCCTTATTCATACCCTCCATATTTGTTTACAGAGGTCATTCGTCCATTAAATTCTCTCTCCCTAAACTTGTGTTGGTCTCATCAATCCATGATTATGGGAGGATGGACTGTGTACTGATTTAGGCTTTACTTTTTTTTGTGCCTGTCCTTAGATTTCTATCTCATTCTTTTTCTGAGTTAAAAATTAAAATGGGGCACTAGTTCTACATCTAATTGGGGATTGTTTGGGAATATACTATTTTAGTAACTTTTTGACTTTTTACAAAAAGATGTGTAGAAAAAGTAGAGAGGTAATGTGGCCCAAAAATATAAAAAGAGAAAAAGTATTCTATTTTAGTAGCATCTCAAATTTTGTGACTTTTTAATAAGATTTCACTTTGTTCTTTCCTTATGTGCCCTTTTCTTATTGCAGGTTGGGGAGCACCAAGGTGCATACAAGGTTAAACCTCTCTCTCTCTCTCTCTCTCTCTCTCTCTCTCTCTCTCTCTCTCTCTCTATTAAGATTATAGATGTCCATGGTCATATAACCGTCAATTTATACTATCTTTGTATAGATTTCCAAAGGGCTTTTGGAGAAGTATGGACTTGACAGGGTTGCTGATAATCCAATCATAGAGGTGGGACCTATTATTAGACTTGTCATGGCTTGCTCCTTTTGTTAATTTTCATGCTTAATTTACCAAATTATTTCCATTCTCTCTTCTTAGGTGAACTTGCTGATTTGAATTCTTGGATTTCTACAACGATGATTGACTTTTGTGTGTGTATATACATATGCTTTTTATTTTTCCATAATTCTTCAGTCTCATGTATAAATGCTTGTTTTGTAGGCTGGATTTGTAGGCATCGGAGTAGGTGCTGCTTATTATGGTCTTAGGCCCGTTGTGGAGTTTATGACGTTTAATTTTTCAATGCAAGTCAGAGTTGTTTTATATTTTTGTCATTCCCAATACCTTGTGAAGAGAAAATTTCTGATATTCTATTTATATTTGTTTTACTTGGTTACGATGGTCAAACTTACTTTGGAGCTTTAACTAATAGCTAATTAATTCAAAATCTTGTATCTCAGCTCTTATTGCATATGAGTTTCTATTTATATTTTGTTGGGCGCCTTTCTTTTGCAGTTAATGTCTCCAAGGGATCTCAATCTTCATTTTGTTGTAGGCAATTGACCACATCATTAATTCTGTTGCAAAATCAAATTACATGTCTGCTGGCCAGATAAATGTACCTATTGTTTTTTGGGGACCAAATGGTGCTGCTACTGGTGTAGGTGCCCAACACTCCCCGTATGGTTCCTCAAGCTTCTTTTGCAAGTGATGGTTCTTTACTCACTTGGTTGTTTTCTAAACAAATGACATATTATTAAGCATCATTGCCTTTAGCCTTAAGGTAATATGAGAGATATATAGTAACTACATATCTCCAAAGCATTGTGTATATATGATAATTGAAGAGTACTAAATTAGTGTCCAATTTGGATGATTGCAAATAGTTGTATCAATAAGTTTCAACCTACCAGTTGTCAATAGGGAGAATGTTAGACTTCTTTTTTTCCTTCTTCATTTTCACTAGGTATTTATTATGTTTACGGTTTGAGTACCTCCAAGTCTAACATTTGATTTACACAGTATCGTTTCTTGTTGTGAATATGTTGAGTTTCTTCATTACAAATGTCAAATATACTTTCAATGATAAAATTCTGAATCATCGACACACATAACCATTGATGACATATATGGAATGTCATGTAGTGTTTCGTAGCATGGTATGGTGCCTGCCCTGGTTTGAAAGTGTTGGCCCTATACTCATCTGAAGATGCTCGTGGACTGCTAAAAGCTGCCATTAGAGACCCTAATCCTGTTGTTTTCCTTGAAAATGAGTTGTTGTGAGTACTCAGTGCAGCGTTAAGTTGTAATATATCAACCTTATCCATATATATCATTATTATTATCCAATGTGACTTTTGTGCTTCAGATATGGTGAGTCTTTCCCTATTTCGGCAGAAGTTCTTGATTCCAGTTTTTGCCTCCTATAGACACCCCATTTTTGACCGTCCTTAAGACTACGCCACTGATTGCTTACTCAATGGTGCAGGCTATTCAGTGCAAAGGTTCGTTTTCTTCAACAAGAGAAGCTTCAAATCCAAACCTCACACCCCATTTTTGGACCAAACAAGATTTTTAGACCTTAAAACCTTCTCTTTAAAAACATTTTTGAAAATGCTTCTACGATGTTCCAAGGCTTGTATTTTGTTAAATATTGCGCTTTTCGGTAAATCGAGCAAGGACAAAGTGGAATAAATGAAGGAGAGGTGAACTTTTTGGAAAAAATCTTTAAAACACCTTATTTAGGGGTTTGGGTTTGAAGAAGAGAGGAGAGGAGAGAAGAAATCAAGTTGGGGAAGGAGTTGGGCATGAACCGTTAAGAGAGAGTCGAGCGGCCCTCGCTAAATCAGGTCTACCCATTTGTACACTTGGATTTCAACTATGAGGCCACCACTATTGGAAATTGGACTTCCGGGGCTTCATTTCGCACTCAAGAATCTCCTAAAGCCGAGTCCGGATGAGGGAGATATGGTTGGTTGAAGTTGGGCATCAATCCGGTAGGACCAAAATTGAGCAGTCTTCACTAAAAGAGGGATATCTCTTATTACACTTGGAATTTTGATGTGAGGCTGCCACCATTGGAAATCTTACTTCTAGGGCTTCAATTTAGACATAAGAATTACCTGAAAATGAGTCCAGACGAAGGAGATATGCCCGTTTGAAGTTGGGCCTGGAAGTAGATTTTTGGTGGCCGGCCGGCTACCATCAGTGGACGGCCGACCACCACAAGTGGACGGCCGGCCACCTAAAGTGGCTGACGGCCATTTTTATCCTTTTTCAATCTTGTTGGCCACCTTTTTGGCACTCAACGGCCACTTGTTTCTCTCACTGGCCACTTGAAGTGGATGGCTGGCTAGAGGAGGTGGCCGGCCGGCCACCTGGAGTGGCTGACAGCCATTTTTCTGCTTTTTCAGATATTTTCTTTGCCAGCTGTGCCAGCTATTGGTCACTGAATTCCATCTCCATACGCGTGTATGGAGGGACGCAAACAAGCTTGTAGCTTGTTTTTCTATATAAGGGGAGGTCTCTCCCCCATTTTTGGGGTTACAAAAATTTTGTGAGCAAAATTCCTGCCTCTCTCTCTAGAATTTTCTCTCTCTTCCTATTTTGTGCTTGAAAGTGAGATTTCTATACAAATTTGCATACAACCCCTTAACCAAATTAGACTACCTTGTAGCTGAGGTTCTTGGAGGTCTTATTTGAGCTCTTAAGCTTGGTTTTGGCTTAGAAAGTTTGTTGTTTTGTTGCTTTGGCCTAAGGGATAGCAGGGGCATTTCAGGCGTCAGTTGACATTCTGAAGGCTGCGAATCCAGCCCAGGCTGTTGTTGCTGCAGATACAGGACCTTCTTTTCTGAAGAGGGAATTCTTCCGGTCTCACCCGGACGAATTTTTAGGTGATCCTAGCGAGCCGCTTAAGGCAGACGAATGGCTCGAACAAACAACGAAAACGTTTGAGATGCTAGGCATCGAAGACGAGGCACTGAAGGTGACCTTGGCATCTTTCCAGCTGAAGGGGGATGCGGGTCAGTGGTGGAAGTTCATCAAGGGTCGTATTGGAGGTACCTGGAAGGCTTTTGTTGATGCTTTTCAGGAGAAGTACTTGTCCCCAGCTGTTCAGGAGAAGTTGAGAGATCAGTTCCGCCATCTTGAGCAGAACAGTTTATCGGTGGCCGAGTTTGAGGCTGCATTCACTAGTTTGTCCAGGTTTGCACCTGAGTTGGTGGCGACTGAGGAACGCCGTTGCATTGAGTTTGAGAAGAAGTTGAGGCGTGGCCTCATGCTGAGAGTTGTTGGGTCTATGATTCGGGATTTTGGGCGTTTGGTTGATGCAGCAGCCCATACTGAGACTATGATGCAGGAAGAGGGGGAAAGGCAGAAAGGCTCCAAGAGGAGTCAGGATGGCCAGAGTGATGGCAGGAGGCAGAGAGGGTTCACTCCTCAGCAGCCTCAGAGTAGTTTTTCTAGATCCACTTTTCCAGTGCCGAGTGCTAGTTCTGGGAAAGGCAGTCAGGGAGATATTACCTGTTTCAAGTGTGGCCAGCTGGGTCACAAGTCTCCAGTTTGTCCTCAGAGGGGAGGAGTTCAGAGAGCAGCATCTTCTTCGGCTCGATCTCAGAGCCAGAGTCAGGGCAGAGGCCCACTCTCTTGTTTTCAGTGCGGTCAGCCGGGGCACCTGAAGAGGTTTTGCCCGCAGTTGAGTGGCACACCTGGTGCATCGGGTTTGAGGCAGACTCAGAGTAGTCAGCCAACTCAGTCCGTTCAGGCCTCGAGGGCCAATCAGGGGGCTTCATCGTCCCAGTCTGTGCAGCAATCTTATGCTCCGAGGGGTGAGCAGGTTGATCAGAGGTCGTCTGGGCGTGTGTATGCTGTTACCGCGCAGGAACCTGTACCGGCTCCGTCGGTTGTGAGAGGTACCTTCTTGTTTTGCAATTCAGTTGCTAGTGTTTTGATTGATACGGGTGCATCTCATTCCTTTGTGTCTGCTGCATTTGCATCTATTTTGGAGTTGGAGTTAGCACAGTTAGCATCTCCTATTTGTGTAGTGTCACCTCTTGGGGGTGAATTGATCTTGAAACAAGGCGTTAGGGGTTGTGATATAGAGGTCGATGATCATAGAATCCCTTTTTCTTTTGTGGTTATGCCCATGAAGGGCTTCGATGTTATTTTGGGTATGGACTGGTTATCGTCATACCGGGCATTTATTGATTGCTACCGTCAGAGGGTCACTTGTTGTACCGTTAGCGGAGAACGTTTTCATTTTCTGGGGGACCGGGTTGGTAGTATGTTACCATCGGGGTATGATCCGCGAGGGCGGAGTGAGTTGAGTGGTCTACTTGCTAGCCTTGAGAGTAGTGAGTGTGATGAGACTCAGACTGTATTGCCGAGAGTGGTATGTGAGTACTCGGACGTGTTTCCTGAGGATCTTGTTAGTTTGCCACCTCATCGAGAGATTGAGTTCTCTATTGATCTAGTGCCCGGTACAGCGCCGATTTCTATGGCACCTTACCGTTTTGCCCTAGCCGAGTTAGTTGAGTTGAAAGTTCAGCTCCAGGAGTTGCTAGATAAGGGCTATATTCGTCCTAGTGTTTCGCCGTGGGGAGCACCGGCCCTCTTTGCTAAGAAGAAAGGTGGTGCGTTGAGACTGTGTATCGATTATCGGAAATTGAATCGGGCTACGGTTAAGAATAAGTACCCTATGCCTCGTATAGATGATCTGTTTGACCAGTTGAAGGGTTCCCGTTGTTTCTCTAAAATAGACTTGAGATCGGGTTACCACTAGTTGCGAGTCAGGGAGGAGGATATTCCGAAGACGGCATTCCGTACGCGGTATGGCCACTATGAGTTCCTGGTGATGCCGTTTGGGCTCACCAATGCACCGGCAGTGTTTATGGATTTGATGAACCGGATCTTCCGGGAATTCTTAGATCGTTTTGTGGTCGTCTTCGTGGACGACATTCTGATCTACTCATCTTCAGAAGAGGAGCACGAGGAGCACTTGAGAGTAGTGCTAGAGTTACTTAGAGCCCATAAGCTTTATGCTAAGTTTGGGAAGTGTGAGTTTTGGCTAAAAGAGGTGAAGTTCTTAGGCCATGTAGTTTCTGGGGAAGGGGTGTCTGTTCATACGTCCAAGACAGAGGCAGTGCAAGATTGGGCACAGCCTAAGAGTGTGTTTGAGATCCGCAGTTTTCTGGGATTAGCTGGGTATTACCGTCGGTTTGTGAAAGATTTCTCCAGGTTAGCTTCACCTTTGACTAGACTGACTCGGAAGGGAGTCAATTTTGTTTGGAGTGAGACTTGTGAAAAGTCGTTTCAGGAGCTGAAGGTTAGATTGACCACCGCTCCGGTCTTGATTATTCCGGAGAGAGGGTTGGGTTATGCAGTCTATTGTGACGCCTCACGAGAGGGTCTGGGTTGTGTGTTGATGCGAGGGGGGAAAGTGGTTGCCTATGGCTCACGTCAGTTGAAAATTCATGAGAAGAATTACCCTACGCATGATTTAGAATTAGCAGCGGTGATTTTTGCCTTGAAGATTTGGAGGCATTATCTGTATGGTGAGAAATTTGAGGTATTCTCCGATTATAAGAGTCTGAAATATCTGTTTACACAGAAAGACTTGAATTTGAGGCAGAGGAGGTGGATGGAATTTATTGAGGATTATGACTTTGAGTTGCACTATCATCCGGGGAAAGCCAACGTTGTGGCCGATGCCCTTAGCAGGAAATCTGTTGGTGACATAGCTAGTATAGCCATCCGAGAGTGGGAGATGTTGGGTGCACTTGGGGAGTTTGATTTGCTTTTGGGTGAATCCGTTGAGGCTGCGGCTTTGTTTTCTGTTGTTGCACAGCCTACACTTGTGACTCGAGTGTTAAAGGCTCAGAGGGGTGATCTTGAGGTAGAATCGCTCCGAGAAAAGATTTCCAGTGGGAAGGTTGAGAAGGGTTTGACGGTGTATCCCGACCTGAGTGTGAGATACCGAGACCGTCTGTTTGTGCCGGAGTCTTGCCGAGAGGAGGTACTTCGAGAGTTTCATCATTCGCGCCTTGCGGTGCATCCGGGAGGCACTAAAATGTATCGGGATTTGGGTCGCCAATTTTGGTGGCGAGGTATGAAGAGAGATGTGGCAGCTTTCGTGTCTAAGTGCCTTACTTGTCAGCAAGTGAAGGCCGAGCATCAGAGGCCAGCGGGTTTGTTGCAACCCTTGCCTATTGCCGAGTGGAAGTGGGAACATGTCACTATGGACTTCGTTGTGGGTCTTCCGAGAACTCAGCGAGGTAGTGATGCTATTTGGGTGGTTGTAGACCGGTTGACTAAGTCGGCGCACTTCATTCCTATGCGCGTTAGAGATTCAGTAGATCACCTTGCCGATTTGTACATTCGGGACATAGTGAGATTGCACGGGGTCCCAGTGACGATCGTCTCAGATAGAGATCCTCGTTTCACTGCCAGGTTATGGCAGAGTTTGCAGAGTGCTTTAGGCACCAAGTTGACATTTAGCACGGCTTATCATCCTCAGACTGACGGGCAGTCCGAGCGTACTATTCAGATCCTTGAGGATATGCTTCGGGGTTGTGTTCTCGACTTTAGTGGGTCGTGGGAGAGGCACTTGCCTTTAGTGGAGTTTGCCTACAACAACAGTTTTCAGTCTAGTATTGGTATGGCACCGTTTGAGGCCTTGTATGGCCGACCGTGTAGGTCTCCAGTTTGTTGGGCCGAGGTGGGTGATGCACCTTTGTTGGGTCCGGAGTTAGTGAGGGAAACGACGGAGAAGGTTGAGCTTATCCGTAGGAGGCTTGTTACAGCCCAGAGTCGTCAGAAATCTTATGCCGACCGTAGGAGGAGACCTTTGATGTTTGAGGTAGGTGATCATGTCTTTCTGAAGATATCACCTAGGCGAGGTTTGATGAGGTTTGGGAAGAGCGGGAAGTTGTCCCCTCGATTTATTGGTCCTTTTGAGATCCTTGAGAGGATTGGCGAGGCTGCTTATCGTTTAGCTTTGCCACCGCAGTTATCCGGAGTTCATGATGTGTTTCATGTGAGTATGCTTCGGAAGTATGAGCCAGATCCGTCACATGTGTTGGATTGGACTGATTTAGTAATTGATGAGGATGTCTCTTATGAGGAGAGACCAATTCGGGTCTTGGATAGGCGGGATCAAGTTTTGCGAGGCAAAACCATCCCTTTGGTGAAAGTTTTGTGGAAGCATCACGGAGTGGAGGAAGCCACTTGGGAACGTGAATTGGAAGTCCATGAGAAATATCCGGACATGTTTAGTGATTAGAAATCTTATATATATAGATTTTTGTAATATTGTTGAACTTGAGAATTTTATATATGTCTTAAGTTGGAAAACATTGATAATGCTTTGAGTTTAATGTTAGCATTTTGAACTTGCCTTTTTATGGAAGTGGAATATAACATTTATATATTGAATGTGTTGTTTATATCATGAGATTGAATATGATATGGAAATTGTTAACATTGAAAGGAATAATGCATAATAATGATGCAGGTTGAAATATATGTTGATTTATACATATTGTGGGATGCCTCTTAATAAGAGATGAAGTGACCGGGATTGAGTCAAGTTATTGTTTATTGTTTTATAATATCATTGGGAATTGAGGAAACGTGTTTTTTTAAAAACTTATGCTTAATTTCGGGGACGAAATTCTTTTAAGGGGGGGAGGTTATAGCGACCCCGGTCTTTTCCCATTTGATTATTGTATCTGGACTTATGTTCCGTGGATTCCGTTGTCATATTATTGTTGTTGTCATCCTTTAACGCCATTGTTTGAGTCTTAGGGTGTGTTAGACCTGTTTCGAGTGGGTGGTTTGAGTCTGGGATCAAACCCCAGATTTTTGAAGTTTCAGCCGTTCCGCTCGAGCGGACCTTCTTGCGCTCGAGCGGAGATTGCACACTTCCAGTATTTTTGAACCCTGCAAAACTTCTGCAGGTGTGATATCTACGCTCGAGCGGGATTTCTGAGCTCGAGCTGGTTGAGCTCGAGCGGTATTGTTTACGCTCGAGCGGGTAGTGTGTTCTTCGCGTGGGTTCTGGAATGGGGGAATCTACGCTCGAGCGGTTATCATTGCGCTCGAGCGGACCTTGTTTTTGTTCTTTACGCTCGAGCGGTGTGTTGTACGCTCGAGCGGGCCTGTCAAGCTTATATACGCAGCAACGTGTTTCAGATCAGTTTTTCAGCCCCTTTCAGTTTTTAAAACCCTAGGTTACGAGTTTTCTCTCTCCCAACTCATCTTCTCTCCTAGGTTTCATCTATTTAGAGTGAGTATCTAACCTAGTTCCTTCATTAAAAAGGCAGAGTGGGTCGAGGGCTTCCATTTAATCTGAACGGTTATTGATTTGGAGCACTTTGGAGTTTGGGCTATCATCTCCGTCTTCTTCTTTTCGGGTTCTTGCTTCGAGGTAGGGATTTCCTACTCTATTTATACGCTTTAATCCTAAGTGTTGGTATTTTGGTATGTGGGGGTAGTTTGGTAATTTTGGGAGAAACCTTAGGGTTTTGGCTTAGATTAATTTGTATAATTAATTTAAGGGAAAAGTGTGGAATTGGGTTTAAGTCATGAAGTTGTGAAAATTATGAGATTAATGATATAGCTGGGTAGTTTAAATACTTACCTATGAGAATGTTGATTTTACATTCGTTGTTGTAATTATTTCTTGTTTAGAAATAACTGTTTTGGGCTATCGGTGGAGGATAGTCGTGATTGTTGTAGACCTTGCATGTGGCTTAGGTGTAACTGGAATTAAGTCACTTATGTGAATTGTTGAATTAATACAGAACATTACTTGTATTGATTATATGTTGTATATGGCAATTGTGTGTTTCATTGCATATGCATGTTGTTTGGAGAAGATAGGGGATGAACTCCACGGTTTAGGGGAAGATAGGGGATGTACCTCTAAACCGGATTTGTTGGGAGGAGATAGGGGATGGACTCCAGTAGCATCACTCATATGTGTGCTTATTGATAATAGCAATATTGCTATTTGTTGTTGATATGATACATCATTATAATGTGTATCAGTTGGAAGTATGGAAGTGTGGTGGTTTGAGCTTTAGTCTCATTTATTTTTGTGACATTTGGATCACTATTATAGTTGGCCAGGTTCTGAGCCATAATGATATAATTGGAAAGTTGAATAAACGTTGGAAAGTGAAAGGTGTCATAGACAATATGTCATAGACAATGTAGACATTCGTGTCATGAAATTGGAAATTGATTATCTTGTATTAACCATGTACCGTATGCTAATGCTTTAGTTAATTCGTATGCTTGGTTTAGTATTTTTCTACTGGGCTGTGGCTCACCCTATATGGGAATTTCATTTTCAGGTTCAGGTGGTTCACTACCTCCAAGGACTTAGCTTGTGAGGATTTGGATTCGAAGACTTGCTTTATTTTATTTGTTTTATTTGAATAACTTGTAAACTTTCAAGCCTAGGGCTTTATTTGTTTTTGAGTTAGAACTCATGGAATTGTGTCCAAGTGTTGGCTTGGCAAGATGTAAGCCCATAGGGCATTTATTATGATGTTTTTATTTTACGGTACTCTGATGAATGACATAAGATACTTTATTTCCTTATAATTCCGCATGTTAATATTATGTATTATGGGTTTATTTTCGAGGGCGTTACAGTGTTGATGGCCCAACATGTGAGCATGTCTTTCTACCATCTCATGGCTTGATCTCAGCATGTTTTTGTGATTTTTTTGACCTGCTTTAGCTCTATTTTTTCTTGGTTAAGTCACTTGTTGCTTGCTTCTTACACTTGTAGTGTAATCATGCTTACTAGCTTAGCATGCCTTATGACTTAGCCTATCATTCTAGCTTGTGTTAGCACTATCTCAGCATGTTTTTGCTCATGTTTTGGCATGCTTTAACTCTATTTTGAGTGGTCTTGGTCATATGAGCTTAGTCTTGCATGGTTGTAGTGTAAATGGCTTCACTAACTTTGTGTTTCAAGGTCTCTAGCATGCTTTGCAATAGATGATTGCATGCTATGGCATCATTTAACATGTAATTTCAGTGCATGTAACTTTGTCATACTCTCACATATTCTACTCTTTCATTACTTTTGAGAGTTGTGCTTTGTGCCTTGTTTGTGAGCCAACATGCGAGCATGTTTTTCTTGCCTTTCATGTCTAAATTTCAACATGTTTTGGCTACTGATTTGGCATGTTTAAGCTCTGTCCCGAGCTGGTTTGGTCATTTAAGCTTGGTATTGCATGCCTCTAGTGTAGTGCTCTTCACTAGCTTTAATGCTTTTGGCTTTAAACATGTCTTGCATGCATTGCTTGCATGATTTAGTGTCTTTAGCATGCCATTTTAGCACTGAAAAGTCTGCAACCTCCCCCTATTCTTCACTTTTTAATTTGCTTTGAAAGTGGTCTTGAGCCCCTTTGATGGCTTGAGTGTGGAATTGAGGTTCACATGCCTAATGGTTTTAACTCTCTCTTGAGGGTTCCTCCTAACCAGCAGCATGAAGCCTCTTTCATGCTCAAGGCACTTGTGGCTTAGGCCATCTTTCCAATTAGAGAACTTTCACATTGGACTTAACCGGTTAAAGAATGACTTGGTAATGTAAAATGTGTAAACAAGAATTGAACCAAGTAAAACTTGTGCAAGATAAGCATTTGTGTTGCATTGCATGTGTTTGGTTCAGACGTTAATCCAAACACAAGAAATTTGGGACGTTTCATACTCATAGTGATGAAACATGTCATGTTTCTTGGTCGCCATCACCCTTGATCATGCATGATAGGGTGATGGCCATTTGAGTCTTATGTGCGCATTCATTAAGCTTGTACAAGCTTGGTTCTTTGTCCATCATGCATTGAAAATGCTTGATTGGTGGCTTGAGAGCCAAGTGCCACACTCCTTTGAGCTTGAGAAATGATAAGGAGGGTGGCAATACACACATTTCTCGAAAAATACATTGTTTTGCCTCTGTTGTTCTCTGTTGCAGTAAAAACAGAAGTTCGGAAAAATGGGTGGCCGGCCTGCCACCTGCAGTAGTCGACTGACCACTTGTACAAGCCAGCCGGCTAGGCGAGGTAGCCGACCGGCCACTTGCAGCA
Organism: Camellia granthamiana; assembly: GCA_036172215.1. Taxonomy (NCBI): domain Eukaryota; kingdom Viridiplantae; phylum Streptophyta; class Magnoliopsida; order Ericales; family Theaceae; genus Camellia; species Camellia granthamiana. The sequence continues at coordinate 130,245,471 of CM069908.1, read as the reverse complement.
GCCGACCGGCCACCAGTTCAAAGATTGTCCAATGTGTTCATGTGTTGGAGCAGAGGCAATCTGGAATTTTGTGCAATGTTCAGAAATCACAGCAAGTGCAAACAGAGGCAACCGATGGCAAGGCGATGATTTTTCAGGAAGAAGGCAACCGGGCATGCATGCATTCCTCGTCCCTTGAGGCCGCTTAAACTGCTTTCTTAGTTAGTTGTAGGTAATTTGCTGGTTGTGTAATTAGTTAGTTAATGTGCTTAGCTAATTAATTCATTTTGTAATATTTTAGCTAGCTTAGAGTAGTTAGTTAATTTATTTCAATTGTTGTAATAATTAATTAGCTAGAATAGTTAATTAGTTGATTTGTAATAATTAGCTTAGCTTAGTGCAGCTTAGCTTATTTATTCGGACCCTTCTTCGAGAGGGCGCAATGTTGTAATAAGCGTGCGTGTGTGTGTGCATGTCTTCCAACCCCATGTCTTTCTCCCTTTTATTTATCTGCTTTCAGTGGTTAGATTGGGGCATGTTTTGATTAGCATACCTTATGCTCGCATGTTTGCATCATTCATTTGTATTGCATGCACCGGGCTCGGCGCATCATTCAAACTGCATCGTATTTCAATAATTCTTTGAATACATGTATTAAATTGTCGCATTCATATGCCATCGTAGATAGCCGAGCCTATTTAGTTTCATTATTGCATGCGTTGCATTAGGCATCTTGAACATAGTTAGGATCATGTAGTGTTTCTAAATAGTTTTCTGTTTTGGCTCGGAGTACACTGTAAGTATTTATGATTTAGCAAACTTGCATGAGTGTGAGTGTTGCCATGAGGCTATTTGCTTAATTGCTAAACTGCATGAATGCCTGTGGATGAAGGCTTTATTACTTGAATTGGAACAATTCAACAAATGTGAGTTTTAAGCACACTTTGCGAAGTGGCAAATCATGTTTTAAACCCACTTGAGGGTGGCATTTTCAAACCATTTTTGAAAACAAACAGAAGTTGTTTTGTTCCAATTCTTGCGATTTAATCTATACTTGTATGCTGTGCGCATCACATAGTAAAGGCCAATTCTTGCGATTCTTAATAACCGGAATAAGAACACATGTGTTTATAAAACAACATATCTTGCCTAGTAGAGGCCAATCCTTTTGATCGGGCGAGCGGGGGTGGTCATTTCATGACCTTCCCCTTTCGTACCCAAGTTCCCAAGCCAAGGCAACTTTGGTGATGACGGACACGTGGCCTTTGGCACAAGTCAGGGTTTCCTAAATTTTTCCAAAATAAAATATTTAGGTGGGGACTCTGTAATCCGGCAAAGCAGTCTAGTTTGGCATTATTTGATTCAAAATCTGATTTTCCAAAATGACTAGCCGGATTGGACTCTTTGGTGTTTATCAGTCTCACATTGCACTTTGTGGGATTAGATTCAGAACCGTGACAGGAGTCCGAACTGTGGAACCTATCCGCGCCTCTCCGAAAGGGGGACGTGCGAAGAAAGTCAAGTCTACACCTCCCAATAGGGAAAGCTGAGGTATTATTTAATTCAAATCTATTAGAAATGGAATTTTTAAACTTGGTGACACCACTAATTCTCTAGAATTTTTGGACATCATACAACTTGAACGTACAAGTACAACTTTACTGGGGAAAGCTTTAGTAAGCCTAAACACTTTCTCTCACAATTTTTAATTACAACAGAAGCTCCTTGTTAGTTTGAGAAGCTACTTATTAGGTTTTTAGAGTAAAAAATATGCAATATGTTAAAAGGCTACAATATTATAATAAGGTTTCTAATAACTAGGAAGGCGTTGCTTTAGAGATATTTACCAAATCTCTAATGAGTAATGAAATGGAGCTCAGCAATAGGTAAGTAGCACTTGTAATGTCACTAAAATCACATGTTGTACATTTGGAAAAATGACTGCAAAATGGCTAGATCTTGCTGTTGAATAGTTTGATATACATCGTTGTGCCATTTCCTAGCAGCTTAAATTTTTGGGACAGTTAGTAAGTTAACATGGTATCAGAGCTCAATTTTGGTAGACGTCCTGGGTCCCCATTTGCATTCTTTCTTCTCTTGCTTGCATTGAAAACTCTCTATAATTGTTTGTTTGCATCCCCATGTGCAAGAAAGATGAGTTTGCATGTGAGGAAGGCTGTTGAATAGCTTGATACACATTGTGAGATCCATTTTGTAACACTTTTAAGTTTTGGGGACAATTGGTAACCTAACACTTCCAATACAAGAGTGGCCTTCAAGGAAAAATCAGTGACACAGTAAGTTCCATGCAGTCCACTACTGGACTTGCCATTTTCATGTTGTGTGTGGGTCAGCATGTAAATGGATTGTAGTGTAACTATGATCACTATTTTGTTAATACCCAGCTCTGACCTCTCCAGCAATTGTTACCTTAATATAGATAAAGGGATCAACCTTTTGTAGTCTCATAGCTAAATTGCAACATAGTGCCAGAGTCCACATTGCAGAGGGCAAATGCATATTCAGATGGCTATCTTGATTAGTTTTCTCTTGATGCTATGGATGGTGTTGAAAATTGTTCATTACCAACAGAAGAAACAAGGCAGGCTTGTAGCTGCTAGGTGCTCTGTATACTGTTATGAGTAGCAGTAGTAGTTTGACAAGGTTCTTATACAAACTGTTTGGTTCATGGTATGTCAAATGGTCTATGTTACTCTTAAGTCCTGCCTATTCTAAATTCAACATTGCAGTAACGACTCTCTATTGAATTCATTATCTACAAAGTTATTTTTTGTCTTTGGAATTCAAATATGAATTTAAGAAAATTTGAGACCTTTGGATGGCTAGTTTATTACGAGTCTAGTTTTATAATTTGAACTTTTTTTTTTATACAAAATATCGTGTACTCTTGTGTGTATTATTTATAGAAAAAAAAAATTAGATCAATTTGATAATCATGACTTATTATTCGTTGCAATGAAATTCCCCATTCATGCTTTACTTCCTCTCTTATTTTAGCACTTTGTCCTTTTCTTTTAATTATGTTGCGAGAAAAAAAGTATTGAACATACCAATTTACATTGGCATCTCAATGATAGAAGATTTATTTAGTGCTCATATATTCATTTAGTGCTCAAACTGTGTCATTTTGAACTATTAATTTGCAAAAATACCCACTTAAACTATTAACATCAGTTCACTTTACAACATTTTACGAGATTAATATTTTTAACTGAATAGCATACCTGCCAGCACACACGTGACTAATTTAGGCTATTGATTCACTTTTACCCATAGTTAGTACACAAATATTTGGATAAATGCAACAAAACACAATCAATTATGTTTAAAATACTCAATAAAATACAAAAAACACAAATATGACCTGTAGGAATAGACGGTACATAAGTAGGACATGTAGGTTGGGAGTTTGAGTCGAAAATGCCTTAAACTTAATCGAAAAAGGCATTCATGGGGGAGAAAATACAAAACAGCCCCCCAACCAATGTTGTGATGTAACGGCCAGCTTTCTTGTGCCAAATATGACCTATAGGAACAGACAGTAGATAAATAGGACATGTAGGTTGGGAGTTAAAGTCAAAAATACCTTAAAATTAGTCCAAAAAAGGCGTTTAGGGGGCGAAAATACAAAACAACTCCCCAATCAATGTTGTGATGTAACGGCCAACTTCCCCGTGCCAAATATGACCTGCAAGAACAGACGGTACGTAAATAGGACACGTAGGTTGGGCATTAGAGTCGAAAATGCCTTAAACTTAGTCGAAAAAAGGCGTTCAGCGGGCAAAAATACAAAACAGCCCCCCAACCATTGTTGTGATGTAACGGCCAGCTTCCCCTTTCCAAATATGACTTGTAGGAACAGATGGAATGTAATAGGACACGTATGTTGGGAATTACAGTCGAAAATTCCTTAAACTTAGTCGAAAAAAGGCGTTCGGATGGCGAAATTGCGAAACAAACCCCCAACCAATGTTGTGATGTAACATGCAGGTTCCTCATACTAAATATGATCTATAGAAATAAACGGTATGTAAATAGGACATGTACGTTGGGAGTTAGAGTCGAAAATCTCTTAAACTTAGTCGAAAAAAGGCATTCGAGAGGCAAAAATACAAAACAGCCCCCCAACTAATGTTGTGATGTAACGGTCAGCTTCCACATGCCAAATATGACCTATAGGAACATATATTTGCATTTGTAATGGTTGTTACAAGTGTTTTGTCCATTTTTGTCATGCGTTTGTTGTTTCCTGACTAGCTTTCTTTATTTAATTCACTGTTATTAAATTATCTTTTTTTCACTGCGGCTTGATTTTAGAGAAAGTCTAACAGCTTCATTGGTTGTTTCCTTGAAATCAGCATTTGTCTTTAGAGGGACATTCATCATAATCTCATCCTCTTTGTTATGTTTTCTAGTAACTGGTAGTTTCATGATTTGTTTCCTGATCTCTTTTTATTTAATTTCTAGGTGTACATTAAAATGTTGATTTTTCCCCCATTGTTGAACTATTGATCATGTCTTTTTTTTATTTTTTTTAAATTCATTCTCATTGGTTATCATAAACAAAGTGAATTCATGGTAGCTCGTATTTATTGGATTTCATTGTGCTAATTAGATTTTGTAAGCCATGGCGTTTTACTTATGAAATTTACTTTTCTTGTGAACAGGTACCTGAGGATCCGAGCGATTACTTGAACATACGTATCAGTCATGCTTTTGCTCATGGCATTTTATATGTATGATGTCATGACAAGAAAGACATATGGACAACTTCGATATTTTGGTGGAGGGCTAAGTATGGGGTGGTCTAAGGGAAGTGCTTCCAAGGTACGGATATGTAGGTGATGTGTTTATTGCTTGGTGCATGTTGATTGATCTGACGTATAGTTTTGACCAGGGAGGGACCTAGGATTTTAAGGGAAATATCTACTAACAAAACTTTTAAAATGTATGGATAACAACATATATAATAAGCATGTTTGCTTGTATTTACAGTGAGTTAGAAAAAAACAATTGTAAGACAATATTTCTATTGAAATGAGGCATCTTGAGTTGTATTCCACACTCTTTCATGTCATTAAATGAATCTATGGTAGAATAGACATTAAGATCCCAAACAATATCTTTTTGATGAATATGATCAAGTAACTTGCTAACTTCTCATTCACCTTCTTTTCTTCTTTGCAGCCTACATAATAATGCTTGTCATTGACACTAGTTATGATAAACTATTTTCTTGGGATAAATTTTAGTCAATTTTGTTTTAAAAATTTTCAAATTTGACCCCTATGTTTAATAGATATGAGGGCAGTCACTTAATTTTTATTTTTTTTTTAAATTAGAGGGGACAATCATTTAAAATTTAAAAAAAAAAAAAAAAAAAAAAACTAGTGGGGATGAGCTTTTATAATTTTGAGATAAGTAATAGCTAATACTATTGTAGTAAAGTTTTTTATTTATTTTTATTTTTTAAATCGTAGGGATTCCCCCCCCCCCCCTCCCCCACTTGGTCTATCCTTAGTTTTGATGATGTGATTGTCTTGTCATATGGAGTTCCATAATGGTTTCAACAGTCGGCTAATGGCTTGATGAAGAAGGAAAAATATAATCCGATCTTGCTTTTTATTTGGATTGATGCAGATGATGGAACTTATGCAATGAAGAAAGTTCTCATTTAGAATAGTGAGCGGTTAGACTTGGTGAGGGAGGAGATCTGTGTTTCGTCCTTATTTACCCATCCCAATCTGCTTCCACTTCTTGATCATGCCATAATTGCAGTTAAGGTAATCAGTATTAATTATTGGAAGCTATAAAAGCCTTTTGGCTATTCAAAGCACAAGTTTATCAAATTCAGATGTAAGGCTAGTTGTGTTGTGTTAAGGTTTTTCAAGCATATATCACAGTTAAGCACAACCAACCAATGTATCATGGATATTATCAAACCAAATCATACACTTAACACTCAGTTGTTTTAGCCCTCCTTATAACTAACTACAGATAATGCCATTTTAGCTCACACTGCTGTCCTACAACAGCATGCTCAACGAATTAATTATTTATGGCTTCTGAACCTAGAGTAGAGATGTTGACTCTTTTTCTAGTCACGAATAACTTTGCTATTAACTTGAGATGAGAGAATCCATTGATCAATCAGTGTATTATTCTTGCCTATGTCTCAGTATGTGCTGGTTGACGTGACACTGGCCTTTATTACTTACCATGCACAGCATGTGTTGTGTACCACACCTTTAGATTGAATAGAGAATGCCATGGGAGCATCAAATTGATTTTTAACTAGAATAATTTTTTTTTAAAATTCATGTCTAATTAAAATCTTTTGTTAGACTATCTGGCTAAGGCAACTAATTAATTTTGTTGTCTGTACTTTAAATCTGGCATGCATATAAGCCTTTTAAGATATTTGAATTATCTAAGGCAACACATCACCCACATATCAAAACAAACCCAATTTCCAAATAGCCCACGAACCACCGTACGGATGTCACAGCCACCTTCCTCGTGACAAATAGGACCTGTAATAACAGACGGAATGCAATTAGCACGTGTAGGTTGGGACTTACAGCTGAAAACGCCTTAAAACTTCACCGAAAAAAAAGGCATTAAGGGGGCGAAACAGCAAAACAACCCCCAAACCACTATACAGATGTCACAGCCAATTTCCCCATGACAAATAGGACCTGTGACAATAGACGGAATGTAATTTGGGCGCGTAGGTTGGGAGTTAAAGCCGAAAACGCCTTAAAGTTAACCGAAAAAGGGCGTTAAGGGAGCGAAAATGCAAAACAGCCCCTGAACCACCATATGGATGTCACAACCAGCTTCGTCATGACAAATAGGACCTATGACAACAGAGAGAATGTAATTAGCACGTGTAGGGTTAGAGTCAAAAACGCCATAAACTTAACCGAAAAAGGGCCTTAAGGGGGCGAAAATGGAAAATAGCCTCCGAACCACCGTACAAATGTCACAACCAACTTACCCGTGGCAAGTAGGACCTGTGGCAATAGACGGAATGTAATTAGCATGTGTAGTTTGGGAGTTAGAGTCGAAAACACCATAAACTTAACCGAAAAGGGGCGTTAAGGGAGCGAAAATGCAAAACAGCCGTCGAACCACAGTATGGATGTCACTGCCAGCTTCTCCATGACAAATATGACTTGTGACAACCGGAGAAATGTAATTAGCACGTGTAGGTTGGGAGTTAGAGCCGAAACTGCCTTAAACTTAACCGAAAAAGGGCGTTAGGTGGATGAGAATGCGAAACGGCCCACGAACCACTATATGGATGTCACAACTAGCTTCCCCATGACAAAAAGGACCTGTGACAACAAACAAAATATATTTTTATGATTCTACATTGTTTGACTCGTATTTTTCAGGTGGCCTTTGTTTAATATATTTTTTTTCCTATTTTTGTTTCACTCCGGGACAGTCTCCAATATTTTTGTAGTAAAAGAGAGCATGTTGTGCTTCGGTTTTTAACTTATTTTCCTTACTTCACCACAAGAAGCAATAGATTATTTGATCCATGACCTCCACCATTTCTCGATATTTCCACTGCTTCTGCAAGTTTTGCCCCTTTAGCTACTTCAACTGTGGTTATGTAAAATTTCTTTTATCTTGAATGAAGGGACCCTCAGGGAGCAATTTTTGACTGGGGTCTTAGGCATTGTCAAGAAATTGAATTAGGGTGTTGTGTGTCTTTGTACTATTTGAGATGACCGAGTGGTTTTCTCAAACTGTTAAAATGATTGATGTCTATTTTCACCGCATACAAGATTCCAATGAATGCTCTCATCATCATGATATTTATTTCTATAATCAATTTGTTGGTTGCATCATTGACTACATATTCTTATCAATACAATTGACTCCATATTATTTGTCCATTTTGTGCCAAGTCTACAAACCACTTTTGCTCTATGAGACTATGACAACTTTGGCGATGGAAAAAAACTATAAAAAATAAAAATAATTAAAGGAAAGGAAAGGGAAGATAGTATAACGCAATATTGGTTTAGTCCTTTTAGAAATTCAGGTTCTTGTATTAGATTTCATATTCCTAATGATTTACTTTTGTCTTCCTTATTGTTGAACTTACTCTGTTTGCATACTGCATTCTTCCTCATTTAGCTTTCTTGACATTTTTGTCTTGATTAAGGACTTTTTCTATCATTTTGCCTCTTTCTCTTCTTCTTCTTCTTCTTTAAATAATGAGTCAAACAATAAAAAGTCCTGCCAAACTAAGCTAGTTGTTCTTGGTGGACATTTGATAGAGGGTTTGATGTTCTTCAGTTTGGCTTGACAAATTCACAAAGTTTCATGATTGCTTTGCTCTTTGATACATGCCACATGTTTATCATCAGAATTGTACCAATGTTGGTTACTCGTTCTTACGAGTCCAATCCATTCTGTGTGCATAGTTGTACTCACTTTCAAGAACTCAATATCTTTGGTGTGAAAAAGTACTAGAACAGAAATCCAGGATAACAAATTATGCTCCTAAATATTTTAAAAAAAATTCTTGTTTATAAAAATTATGCTTCTTGCGTTGAAATCAATTCAAAATTGCTTTAATTTCAATCTCTTAATAGATCGAGATTGACTCGTAACTTCTTGATTTCCTAACTTAGCTGACTAACCTGTATTCTCAGATCCAATGTCATCGCAGCAAAATTTCCATTTTTGGTTAATCTACTGTCTTAATCACACTTCAATCATGCTGACATGATTTGGTTAATTTTGCTGTTTCGTAGGGTAGTGATGGGTCACTGGATAATTGTGTCTACCATCTAATATGCCCTTGCTGCACATTATGCCAAGTTTGTTTGAGCGTTATGATTAATAGCACTTCAACATGGTAATAGAATAACTAAGTTTTTCAAATTGGTTAACTTGTAGTACCTGTCACATGGACTCTTCTACTTCTCTCAATGTGCCCCTATGTCCACCGTATACAACAAAGGTAAGGGTGTGGGATATGTGTCCGACACCAATACCTAATTTAGACACTTGGATTCTCTAATTTTGTATGATGTTTAAAGAAGAAGATACTCACATTTGTTGCTAGTTAAAAAACATTTATGGCTTCATGAATTGGAGATGTAAATTCTATTTCTTAGAACTTGTTTAATTTAAAGTAAATTTCTAATCATTTACAACATCCTATGTAATAAGATTATACGATATGGCGGAAAAGCATTTATGTAACCTACCCCACTTGTGATAACAGACAGAATGTAATTCTGATCCATAGGCTGGGAGTTAGAACCGAAAACGCCTTAAACTTAGTCGAAAAAGGGTATTCCGGGGGCAAAAATTCAAACAGCCCTCGAACCATCGTGTGGCTCTCACGGACAACTTCCCGTTAACAAATAGGACTTGTGACAACTGTTGGAATGTAATTAGGACGCGTAGGCTTGGAGTTAGACCCGAAAATGCCATAAACTTAGTCGAAAAAGGGCATTTCGAGGTCGAAAATTCAAAACAGCCCCCGAACCACCATGTGGCTCTCATGGACAGCTTCCCCTTGACAAATAGGACTTGTGACAACTGACGGCATGTAATTCAGACCCATAGGTTGGGAGTTAGAGCCGAGTACGCCTTACTTAGTCGAAAGAGGGCATTCCGGGGGTGAAAATTCGAAACAGCCCCTCAACCACCGTGTGGCTCTCACGGACAGCTTCCCCATGACAAATAAGACCTGTGACAATAGACGGAATGTAATTCGGACCCGTAGGTTAGGAGTTAGAGCCAAAAACGCCTTAAACTTAGTCAAAAGAGGGCGTTCTTGGGGCGAAAATTCAAAACAGCCCCTGAACCACCATGTGGCTGTCATGGACAGCTTTCCCTTGACAAATAGAACTTGTGACAATTGACGGAATGTAATTAGGACGCGTAGACTTAGAGTTAGAGTCGAGAATTAGGAGTAGTCCACTTCCAAGATTCACCATTAACAATTTGATTGACTTTAGTCTGACTGTTGAGACAAGAGTCATACAAAATTCTATCCCCAAACTTGTCCCAAAGGGGACCAAGAGGATGCCAATTATCATACCATAAGAAATTGGAATCACCATTCCCAATCCTATGGGTTATCAGAGGGGAGACAACAGTCCTAAAGGATAGAATCTTTCTCCAGACCCAAGAGGGGTCATTAGGGACTTAAACTTTCCAACAACTTTTGCCTTTGAGTAAATAGGATTTAATCCATTGACACCACATTGATTTCTCCCCATCTGAAAACAGGAACCAGATATGCTGAGCAATAGCAGCCCTATTCTAAGTTTCTAGAGACTTAAAGCCCAGGCCACCCTCATTTTTTGGAACACACACCTTATCCCAAGCAATTTTAGCACTATGCTTTTTAAGCTCAGTGCCAAACCAAAGAAAAGCTCTGACAATACTCACAAATTAACTTACTTATTGAAAGAAATTTGTAAATTAGCCTGGCCATATTTTGAAACAAGCACATAGGAATTGTAGGAAAGGTCCAGAAAAATAAAATGAAAGGAAATGAAAAAAGAAAAGAAAAGAAAAAGGAGGCAACTAGGTTCTGTGAGTTGCACCTATGGTGCCTATCTTTAATCAAGATCAAGGCACAACGATTGATGCAAGGTGCACAATCAAGAACCTACAGATTGCAAACTTTTCCCTGGCAGAACCTTTTACTTGACAAACTTAAGAGTATCAAAATTACTTTGTTTTGTTTTTAACTAATATGTAAATATGTACTTTATGTCTGTCTACAAGAGATTCCAATATGAACTTAATTAACGAACAATACTTTTTTTTTTACAGTACACATCATATAGATATGTATTTATGTGTGTTTATGAACAGAAGTGAGACTGGAGGATGGAGATTTTTGCTACAACCATTCATTTATTTTTCAAACTTGGACTATCAAAATTGCATTGTTTTGTCTTGCACTAATGTGTCTGTACATGTCTATTTTTTTCGTGCGAAGTAATTATCATATAATTTATTTATGTATTATAAAAAAATATACACATTGGTATTTGGTACACTGTTGAAGTCAGTAGCATTCATTTATTTAATTCATTGTTACAATTTGTAGGTAACTAGCCATGAGACTAGCCTTATGGCAAGATGTAGAAGGGTTTATGCTCATGCACATGACTATCATATTAATTCTATTTCAAATAACAACTGGTTGATCCATAATTTTGAACTTTTATTGACATGTTACTTTCCATTCTAATTGAATCGTTCTTCAACTTTTTGTAGTTTTTTTTTGTTTGTTTACTATTTGGGTTGTCTCATGAGCTTAGAGTTACTAGAATATACTAATAGCATGTTATTTTTCTCTCATTCCACTTTCTTCCTTGATAAGGCAAAATTTATTACCATTCTTTGTTCCTATCAGAAAGAATTTAGAATGTGATCAAGGATTTTTTTTTACAAGTGGTCAAGGATTTAAATTCTACTGGTTTTTCATGATTAGCATTTTTTCCTTTCTGTGTCTTACCTTTTTTTTGTGTGTGTGAGTCCTGTTTAATTAATTGCATTTTTGTTAATGAAGCCTCTGACTGGAGGTATAGAAAGAGGAAGAGGATAATTGACTGTCTTGGATTGAATTATGAGGATATATCATACAGTTTTATGTGTACATACATAGATACATAATTAAATCTCTTTCTAATTGAAGACATGCTCTTTGGCTGTTTGTGTGGGCCTAAACTTTCCATGCAAGTATGATGAAATAAATACATTGTGTTTTAATGACTAAAAGCATTTTGCATGACAAATTTTCTTATTTGGGAGGGTCTAGAATATTCAATTTCATATTTTTACTTCGTTAAGGTTGGCTTATACAATAAAATACACCTATGGAGACAACATATAATTAGGACATGTAGGTTGAAAGTTACGGTAAACTTTGTCAAAAAAGAGCATTCGGGGGTGAAAATGCGGAACAGCCTCTAAACCACTCTGGGGATGTCACGAAAAGATTGCTCGTGACAAATATGACCTATGGGGACAAAAGATACATAATTAGGACACATAGGTTAGAAGTCAGAGTAAAAAAACCCTTAAGTTTTGTCAAAAAAGGGTGTCCGGTGGGCAAAAATGTGAAACAGCCTGCGAACCACTCTGGGGATGTCACAAGAAGCTGGCTTGTGATAAATACAACCTGTGGGGATAGACGACATGTAATTGGACACATAGGTTGGGAGTTAGAGTTAAAAACACCTTAAACTTAGTTCAAAAAGGGTGTTGGGGTGGCAAAAATACGAAACAGTGCCTGAACCACTCTAGGGATGTCACCGGCAACTTGCTCATGACAAGTACGACCTGTTGGGACATATGGGACATAATTAGGACACATGTAAACTTAGTTGAAAAAGTGCATTGGGGGGCCAAAAATGCAAAATAATCTCGAACCACTCTGGGGATTGCGCGGGCAACTTCTTCATGCCTAATAGAACATATGGGGATATACGGCCTATGAGTAGGACACATAGGTTGGGAGTTAAAGTTGAAAATGCCTTAAACTTAACTGAAAAATTGCATTTTGGGAGGGGAAAACTTGGGAGAGACTGGTCCGGACATGCAACATTTGATTACGACTATAATTATACAATTTGGAAAAGATTACATACATTCGAGTTTTATATAATTTTCTTTTATAATTTGAAATGATAATGTTATTCAATCAATACTACTGGTTAATTTTATTTTTACAGATGGTTTTTGGCGTGGAAATGTGAATAGTCCTTATTTGTGTGCGAAGGACATTGTTTTTTTTATAATCTGTTATTATGTTGTCCTTTGTTTTTTTGTGGATTACTATTGTTTGTACAGATAACTATTGGCATTGTACAAATTAGTTTTGGCATAGAATATATTACATTTGGCATGGTATAGATTACCATTTGACATGGTATTGTGGATATTTCTTTTTTTGTGTATGGAAGACATAGTTTTTGTATAATCCTCTATTTTGTATAGAATTATTATTTTAAGTTGTATAATCCTTTATTTTGTATAGAATTATTATTTTAAGTTGGATTATGATTGGTTTGTATGGAATTTTTATTATGTTTCGAATTTGACATTAAAAGTTAAATTTTCTTGGATTGTTAATATTTTGTTTATATACAGGGTACAGGTTGCATAGAATAAATATAGGGCGAAATTAATAGAAAACAAAACTGAAGAAAGTTTTTGCTAACTAAACATTTAGTAACCAAAAAGAAGTGAAGTTGACGACGAACCAAATTGGCATCGTACAAATTAGTTTTTGGTGGTACAGATTAACTTTTCAATATTAATTTTGTTTAATCCTCTGTTATGTATGGAATTATATTTTTGATGTTGGATTATACTTTGGTTTGTATAGAATTTGTATTTCATTTATAATTTGACGTTAAATATGAATTTTTTTGATAGTTGAAAGTGAAATGTGTGCATGTTGTGGAATGGTTGCTAATCTGATTAGTATATGGATTATTTTATTTATATACAGGGTATAGGGTGCACTAATAATGGAATAAATACAGGTGGTCGATAAATTTATTAAAAAGATTATAAAGTTTTTGGCAATTAAATATTTTGATAGCGAAAAATGCAAACAAAGGTTTTTCGTGACTAAATATTTAGTAGTAAAGAAGATGGCACAAAAGACTTTTGGCAAAAATTTCTTGGGTACTATGTGTTTGCGCATGCAATTGTAACTAGTTTATTACCCTAATTAATTTCAATAGACTTGATTAACTAATAGGAATTTTAAAATTGAGTGGGAAAAAAATTTCATAATTCGGTATCTACCTGGTACGGGTATGACATGTTTGTCGACATACCCTGCTTTATAGTCTCGAGATAATTCTAAATATGAATTTTTATATTTATTTGCAAAGTATATATTATTTAAAATCATTTTCGTAATTTGGTAGTGTTGGTGTAAGAGGCGGTACCCTTTGTCCAATCCATTTGGATCCAATTATAATTGAGTTAGAATGATAAAAGTCATTTAAATTATGACGAATTTCTCACATAAAATTACATAATTATTTAATGCTAATTGAATTTATAAATATTTATACACAAACATCAACATACACCATTATAACCTTACAATTGCTACAATCATCACTAATATTGCTGCAACCATCATCACTGTCACCACCGGCACCACTGTAGCACTTGTGCCTTTTAGAGCTTTTGGTGAATGTATTTGGACCCTTCATTCTATTTTGGGAACCTTTGGTGTGTTTGTTGGAAGTCCCACATCGGTTACAAGATACATTTTAAGGTGGACAAACTTCTATATAAGTGCAAGTGCATAGGGTTAGCTTATCAACTTCTATGGTTCTTTCTTGGTTTAATGAGCCATTACAAACCGAGCTTGAGTTATAAATTTTAGTTGTGCCGAGCTGGATTTTGGCCATAGTTCCATTGGGATTTTGGCCATAGTTCCTGCGCCAAAGTTGTGTTATTTCTCGAGGGCTTTGTGGTGTGTGGTGGAGATCGAGTTTCAACTCTTTTCATCTTCTCCAGTTGAGCTTCGAATTTGAGGTAGGGATAACCTACTCCTCTTTATGAGCTTTGTCTTTAAATTTTAGCATTTTGATATGTTGGGGGTTGTTAAGTAATTTTGAGAAAGTTTGGGGCTTTTGTGCAATTTTACAAAAGTTGGGGTTTTATTTATAATAAACTTATATGCATGTTTAGCATAGAGAAATGTAATTAATGTTGCAACATTGATGAAAATAGGAACCTTAAGGGTTGTAATGTTAATTATGGAGAATGCTCTAATTACATTGGTTAATTAATTGGTATAATTAATTGTTAGAATTGAGGAATTGAATTGGAAATATTGAGATTGGGAATGTATGGGATTAAAGGGTGTAGTTGAATTATTTATCGCTCACCTAATTGAAATGTTGATATATTATCCATTTTGTGCATTTATTTTCTGTTTAGAAATAACTGCTTTGGGCTATCGGTGGAGGATAGTCTTGATTGTTGTAGACAATGCATGATGATTAGGCAAACTAAAACTAATCACTAGAATGTGTCATTATGCATGACGATTGAAAGAATACATTAACTTTATGTATTGATTGATGATGTGTATAATAACTGTTTATATGCATTGTGTTGTGTTGGAGGAGATAGGGGATGTACTCCACGATTTAGGGGAAGATAGGGGATGGACCTCTAAACCGGGTGTTGTGTGGGAGGAGATAGGGGATGGACTCCGTAGATACAGCTCATATGCTTGTCTATTGATGTGATGATACAGCTCATATGCTTATCTTTGGAAGTGTGATATAGTTCTTGTGTGGGAGGAGATAGGGGATGGACTCCGTAGATACAGCTCATATGCTTGTCTGTTGATGTGTTGATATAGCTAGTATGCTTATCTATTGTGAAATGAGGAAATGTTTAATATGAGTTACTGTCTCATATCGGTTATTTGGTCAGGTTCTGAACCATGGTTATAAATTGAGAATTGAAAAGAAATGGAAAATGAAGCTGTAATGTGTTCTAAAAAAATGTAAAAGTGTTGACCATCTATCAACTGTTAATCTTTTAGTCATTGTTCATAGCTGGTTTAGTGTATTTCTACTGGGCTGTTAGCTCACCCTATACGGGAATATCATTTTCAGGTACAGGTAGCTTGCCACCTCCAAGAATATAGCTTGGGAGGCTAGAGGCGAATGGACCTTTTGATGTTTTGTTTCCCTTTTGATGTGTTACATGTGGTTTCAAGCCAAGGGCTTTATATGTATTTGAGTTAGTACTCTACTCTGTGTAACCAAGTGTTGACTTGGAAAACTGTAAGCCCATAGGGAATTTCCTTTTGTTGTTAACATGTAACACTGTGGTAAGAACTACTCTGATGAATAGAAATGGTTGGTTTATTTTATATCAACGCATGTCTAAAGTGATGAGTTTTATGTAATATTTTGAGGGCGTTACAACCACCACCACCCCACCACCACCACCATTATGAAACCACCATTGCTATTACCACCACCTTCATCATTTTCATTGTTATCATAAAACATACCATTATTTCAACTAGTGAAATTTCATTCTCTTTAAATACTGGAATTTAACATTAATATTTAGGTGAAATTATTTTAAAAAAAAGAAATTTCTAGTAAAGAAGTAAAAATTATAAAATTAAAGGCAAAGACAAACTAGCGAGTAAATAGAAAACTTATGAGTTAGAGAGAGATGTTACCGTGGTTCCATCGAAGCAACAAGTGATGGTCACTATATTTTTAATTAGCTAATGATAATTTATTTTTCTTAATTAATTTGTTGTCTAATTAATTCTATAATGTGTAGTTACAAAAAATTTAATATTGTTTAATTAAAACTTGGTAGTAATAATTATTTCGTTATCTTCAACTAGTGAAATTTCATTCTCTTCAAATAGTTAAATTTAGCCTTAATGTTTAGGTGTAATTTAAATATTAACAAAGTGAAATTTCTAGTAAATGACTAGAACTTATAAAATTAAATGCCAAAGATGGAATAATGAGTAAATTAGTATATTTATTGAAGGATTTAATTATATCATTTTATAGTTTAGGTAGTAAAGTAATACTTCGTGACAGTTTCTGAGAGGGGGATGTAAAGAGAGACTTTATGCTAGTTTCAGTGGAGATGAATAAATTGCTACCTCATGATAGCTTTAGGAAGGTCAAATACTAAAGGGGGTATGGGACATTTTCATATGGCGGAAGAGAGGCCTACAAAGATGTAGAATTGCAAAAGAATCACGAGTTCAATGAGAGAAAAGTATGCTTTGAACCCTTTGACAATTGCCTCTACAAATTTTAATTTTTTTATCGACAAAATAGAGACAGAGAGATATAAAGAGAAAGGTAGAAAAAAAAAAAATAAAGGGTTGCGATGGATCTACATGAGTGTCAGTAGATCTAAAATCTGATTGTCGTAATAGTGGTGATGGACAATCATAAGACAGAGTTTGCATGGTGCTGGATTGTCATGAGACAGAGTTTGTATGGTGACGGACAATCGTTATGGATATTCAATTATTTATTTACGACAATAAAAAATAATATATTTTTTTTGGGCTTGGCTTCTCTCCAGTCCATGATCAGGCTGGAGGCTGTTGTTGGGCCCGTGAGGACCTATCATGAGTCCCCTTTTAATAATTTGAGCCGTTCAATGTGTAGAACTCGTCGAGTACTATATGTTTGTAAAAAATTACATTGATCGGATATCGATAGCTATCTCATCAGATCAAATATATGTCAATCGTTTATTTTTTCGTTGTCTATTTTTTTAATGCAAAACTGATTTGATCACATAGCTATCGATATCTGATTAACGTGATGTTTTACAAGCATATAGTACTTGACGATTCCTCATGCGCCTCTCTCCCTCTCTCTCACACAACTACTTGCGACGGCCACCGCCGCAGCCGCAAATCACCACCGTAGCTCTTACAATTGGTTAGGCACGTAACTAACATGAAATTTCTTTAATGTTAATATTACCAAGTTTTAATTTTATTTTATAATTATTAAATAAACAAAAAAAATTAAGATAAATTACTAATAGGTCCTACTTTGGGAACTTATAAGTCTTATTGATAAATTTATCAGTGCTATAGATGAATAAATCTAGTTAATAGGACTATTGGTAAGTGACTAAAAAAATTATTCACTAACTATAACAGTTCAAATAATTATTTTATTAAATTATTAATTTAAAATGTTAAATTACTTTAATGTTAATATTAATTAAATTTGTTAGTATTTGTAATAACTAAAAATAATTAAATAATAAATTATTAAAAACATAATACTAATTATTTTTAAATATAATTATTATTTATGGATTAAAATCATAAAATTCCCTAAATTTATTTTTGCATTTAGAATATTAATTAAACTTTAATAACGGTAAAATTACAAACATAAATAATAAAACTTTTTAAAAAAATGTATAAATTAAGACCAATTTTGTTCCATATTCAAATTTATTCTCAATATTTGAAACAAACCCTCCAAAATTTTACCTACATTAAAATTCCCTCCTAAAATTTGGCCTACATTTCTACTCCCTCCCAGACAAAAAACAAAAAAAAACACAAGAGCAAAAGCAAAAGCGAGATGGAGAGAGACAGAGAGAGACAGAGAGATGCGTTCGAGAGAGAAAGAGCAAAGAAAAAGAAGAGAACATGAAGAGAAAATGGAGGGAAGAGTAGTCATTCAGAGCGACAGCTTTGCTTGCGACGGCCATTGCTCCGTCCGATCGATGAAGACCCACGAACAAAGCAGACGAAGCCATCTCACCTCTCCCTCCGGTCGGAGCTCTCGAACCTCTTCCTCGCATCGCCCAATTTCAAGTACATGTTCAGATATTATGGTTTTGAGTTATGATTTGAGGCTTTTTAATTTCAAAATTAGGGTTTCGGGTTTTTCAATTTCACAGGTCCCTCTCTGTCGTTCTTTCTCCCTCTCTGTCGATCTCAGCCACAAATCACAGGCTTTTCTCTCTCTCTCTCTCTCTCTCTCTCTAGGTCTTTCTCCCTCTCTGTCGATTTTTAGTAATTTATAGGGAAATTGTGATTTTTGCTTTTGGTTTAATCTGAAATTGACACTTTGAACATATGAGTAAAAGCTTCAAACTTATATGTGTACTCCCTAATCACTATTCTTGTGGGTTTGTATAAGGTCTTTTCACAAAACAAAACAAACTGAAAAGACTAAAATGCTTTGTTTCAGAAAATTACTCTTTTTAATGTTATCTTGTGAACTTTTTTTAGAGCTTTATTTGGTATGGATCGGACAATTATTTGCTATGTTGGATGAGGCAGTTTGCAATGGTGGTTTCTAGGTTTGGTTCTATGAATCATTGTTGAACTTTTTGAAGGCATACATAATGTTGTAATTATTGAAGTTATAGCTACTTGGCTTCTTCTTCTTTTTTTCTTTTTTTTTTATTGTTTCTTTGAGATTCATATGTTTGTGGAATTGCAAGGAGTGGCTGATCGAGTCTGTCTTAGTCTCTTTCCTACTAGTGTGGGTAGTTCGGTTACTGTTGCAAGGGCATTGAGGTATTTTTATTTGATTATTTTATAGTTCATACCTCTTGAGTTTTGCTTGTCCTCTTGTTGTGGAAATTGGATGAGTGATACATCTCACAATCACTCTGTCAATCTACTTGTGTAGCATCCTTCACACATGGAAGCACTGTGGCGGAGCTCTGATGCGAAAATTGATAACGCACAACCAGCCATTAAAATCAGGGTATATGGATGCTTTTACTGAGTATGAGTGGCGTAATACATGAGTTTGAGTTTAGATTACTTATTATAGTTGGAGTTCTGGGGAGAATGAGTAGGAATATGGATTTTTCTAAAATTAAAAATGAAAATAAGGCAAGGATGGAAATTAATAGAACAAGAAGGCTCACACTTCCGGGTCTTCTGAAACCTCATTAATAGTACTAAATATTCACAAGTACTAAAGTTTTGAAAGGTTAAGTATATCCATTATAAATACAAGTCAAAATCACATATATCCTTTAGTGATGGGTCGAATCTCTTTGATGTAAAATTGAGTTTGAACATGTTAACTAACAAACTTAATAGGTCACTAAAAGTTTTTAGATTTAAGCATTTAATGGGGTTGCCAAACAATCCCATAGTCCCATCTCTGTTTGTTTCTTTATCCCCTAATAGATTCTTCTTTTTTCTGTTCATGTAGTCCAGCATCAAGTCGTCAAGAAAACCCTTTATCTCTTTCTGTTATAATGATCTGGGTGGAATTTATTTATTTAATTTTCATTTGCTGCCAGTGATACCTGCATAGATTCATACGTTTGTATATAATGATTGGTTGTGATGAGAGTGACTTTGTATTGTTCCCTTCTGCAGCTAGGGAGAAAGCTATGGTTGTCAACTTAGAGTTTATAAAGGCTATAGTTACAACCATAACTTAGAATTTATTTATTTAATTTTCATTTGCTGCCAGTGATACTTGCATAGATTCATACTTTTGTATATAATGATCGGTTGTGATGAGAGTGAATTTGTATTGTTCCCTTCTGCAGCTAGGGAGAAAGCTATGGTTGTCAACTTAGAGTTTATAAAGGCTACAGTTACAGCTAAAGAAGTGTTGTTGCTTGATCCTCTCTGCCAGGAGGTTCTTCCGTCTATGGATCAGATGCGGCAACAACTTCCTCATAAAAGCGTGTCCAAAAGTCAAGGAGGGGATCAAATGGATGTACAAGATAATGAAATGCAATTATCATCTGGGGGACAATGGTTACCCGTTCCTGAAGTTGTTGAAGGTTTGCAGTGTGACCTCCCATTTGAGTTTCAAGTTCTCGAGATTGCATTGAAGGTTGTCTATACATATTTAGACTCTAGTGTAGCAGATCTTGAGAGAAATGCTTACCCTGTATTGGATGAACTAGTGAGGAATGTTAACACCAAGAATCTTGAGCACGTGAGGAGTTTGAAAAGCAATCTGACCAGTTTACTTGCACGGGTACAAAAGTTATACATTATTGATTTCTTTTTTCTACTAGTTACAACAAATTACTTCATGGTGTTGGTGCACTTCCTAGTTATTTATTTAGAAATTGGTTTGTACAGCTTTTGTGTTGTTGGATGCTAATATCTAGTGGGAGATTTAGGGCTTCTAATGGTTCAAGGCTTATTGCACTCTCATACACTTTTTGTGCTCTAGTCTTGTAATTTGGTGGCATGCTTCATAATACATGTCAATTGTCATAGATTTCAGCACCCCCTTGTGGTGCCATTCCATGTAGGAGCAGTTAAATATACTGCAAAGAACTCAATATTGAACTGTGCATGTATGAACATAGCAAAGAGTTCAGACATGGACTTCTTTTGGCGGGATATGCTCTGATTCCCACAAGTAGTTTGCACATCTATCAAAATTGTGCAATAAATGCAACCAAAGGATCATCAATCGTCATAAAATTGTGAAGGTGTAGCTGAAGTCCCTCAGTTTTAATTGAGGCCTATTTCTTGTCATTATTGTCAATTGAGTCATTTCCTTGCAAAGTTCAAATTAAGGAGGCATCTACTGATAATGTTTTGGTAGCTTTTATACTAAATGTGCATTGAGGTTGGTACATGTGATTGATTCTATGCCTTTACATTTATTTGTTGTATTACTTTTGATGTGGAGCAAATGGTTGTTTGGTGTTAGGTGCGGGATGAAATTGAACATCTTTTAGATGACGATGAAGACATGGCACATTTATACTTAACAAGGAAATGGATTCAGAGTCAGCAATTTGAGGCTTACTTAGCAGGTACAGCTTCTAACAGCATTGTCAGTGCTAGACATCAACTTCGCCATCTTAGTTCTAATAGGAGTGGAAGTTTATTGTTGAGCAACCATTTCTGTACTCGACTAATTTCACAATACAAAATTAGACTATAACCATGAGAACACACATTCAAGTCAGAAACCATTGTTCCTCCCTTGTTTCTCTGATCTCTACTAATATGAATGAACGACTTTGATTATTTTCTTTCCTTTGTTTCGATTGCTAGATTTTTATAAATCAGTTTATAATATTTCGTTTCCTCTTGCTACAATTCATCAATTTTGGCTGCAAGTGGTGTCTTGATATGACTGGATGGCAAGTGGTGTGTTGGTATGACTGGATGGCAAGTGGTGTCTTGATATGAATTGCATCATGTGGACAACAAACATTAGTTTGTAGATTGTCCACAAATGTTGAGCTCAAAACTTGTATTTTTAGTAGGCGGTCATTATTATGTACATGGTTCCTTTGTCATGTCTTATGTTTGTTAGGTATATACTATGTTTGCTAGGATGTGTGATCCTTTTATTTAGCTTTAGTTTTCAGAAATTATTCTCTTGTTTTTATTTTTTTCATTGATGCTTGTGACTCGCAATAGTAACTTGGGTTATTTGCTCTCAAGGAATCACAAAACACACAGAATCATTTAATGTCTCTCAACTACCAGAGCTTAAATTTTGTAGTAATCAATGTCTTTATATTGCCGAAACTTATGTTTACAAACAAATGTTTCTTTGAGTGCTAAGTTCATGCATAGTTGATGGAATTGAACTTAAAACATAGGAAATCCAATTCAAATAGTTGAAATGATGATGATTTTCAATTGTGTAAAAAGAGATTCCTTCCCCACACGCTTTTAGTGATCCAAAGAAGACTTGAGCATCTGGGAAAGTGTTAAAACAATCCATGAACCACTCTCTAATCTTAGAACTGGAATCACCAGTGATTACAAACATTTCTTTTCCCAGAGCCCAACCCTTCACTTTCATGGCTAGCCTTTCCAAGAACTTAAGTGGCTGGAGATAATGGCTAAAAACCAATAGCTTCTGACCACCTGATTTGCACAAGCCTAACAGATTAAGGAAGAACTTTGCCTTTACTCCTCTAAGGGTCAAGTCTTTTTCAATCCTTTGAGGCTTTTCTTTTGTTGACTATTTTAATTCAATATATGCCAGCTTGTGCCATGAAACTAGCTTATGCAAATCAGATGCATCTAATGTTCCACAAGATTTACCTATACGTGAGTTGGAGGTGAAATTGGTTATTGTTTTCTGAGTGCATATCATGTCAATGTAGAGTGAAATTGTAGAACATTTGATCACCAATCAATTGTGCAATTGAATGAAAATCAATATAACTAATTGACAATTTCATAACCAATAGATTGGAAATAAAATTACGAGTCATTTCATCACCAATCAATTATACAATTGAATGGGAATGAATCTGATAGGTACTTGACAATTTCACATGCAATGATTATTTAGTGTTTTTTATATATATATAGATTAATTTTGCCACAACCTGTATTTATTTTGTGCAACCAGTACCTTGTATATAAAGAAAATAATAACAATGCAAGAAAATTTAACTTTTAATGTCAAATTTGAAATATAATAGAAATTGCACACACATCAAGCATAATCCAACTTAAAGTAATAATTCTATACAAAACAGAGGATTATACAAAAATCATGTCTTCCATACACAAAAAAAGAAATATCCACAATACCATGTCATTGGTAATCTATACCATGCCAAAAGTATTATGTTCTATGCCAAGAGCAATTTGTACCATGCCAATAGTTATCTGTATGAACAATAGTAATCCAAAAAAAAAAAAACAAAGGACAACATAATAACGGATTATAAAAAAAAAAACAATGTCCTCCGCACATAAATAAGGAATATCCACTTTTCCACGCCAAAAGCCATCCGTAAAAATAAAATTAACCATTAGTATTGATTGAATAATGTCATCATTTCAAATAATAATAAAAAATTATATAAAACTCGAATGTATATAATCTTTTCAAAATTGTATAATTATAGTCGTAATCATATGTTGCATGTCCAGACAAGTTTCTCCCAAGTTTCCCCCTCCTAAAATGTAATTTTCCAGTCAAGTTTAAGGCATTTTCAGCTCTAACTCCCAACCTATGTGTCCTACTCACAGGCCGTATGTCCCCATATGTTCTATTAGGCACAAGAAAGCTGCCCGCGCAATCCCCAGAGTGGTTCGAGATTGTTTTGCATTTTCGGCTCCCCAATGCACTTTTTCAACTAAGTTTAAGGCATTTTTTACTTACTCTCAACATATATGTCCTAATTACATCCCATATGTCCCAACAGGTCGTGCTTGTCACGAGCAAGCTACCGGTGACATCCCTAGAGTGGTTTAGGCACTGTTTCGTATTTTTGACCCCCTCCAACGCCTTTTTTCAAGTTTAAAGCGTTTTCAACTCTAACCCCCAACCTATATATCCTAATTACATGTTATCTATCCCCACAGGTTGTATTTATAACAAGCAAGCTTCCTGTGACATCCCAAGAGTGGTTCGCACGCTGTTTCGCATTTTTGCCCATCGAACTCCCTTTTTCGACAAAGTTTTAGGCATTTTTTACTCTAACTTCCAACCTATGTGTCCTAATTACATGTCTTTCGTTCCCATAGGTCCTATTTGTCGCAATCAATCTTCTCGTGACATCCCCAGAGTAGTTTAGGGGCTGTTTCACATTTTCACCCCTGAACGCCCTTTTTCAACAAAGTTTAAGGAATATTTTACCAACTTTTAACCTACATGTCCTAATTACATGTCGTCTGTCTCCATAGGCGTATTTTATTGTATAAGCCAACCTTAACAAAGTAAAAATATGAAATTGTATTACAAAAAATGGATGATTATTATTGAAATTATATTTGTCGTCCATTATTTTAAAACAAATATGTGAGAGAGAAAAGGTTCATCTAGGAGGTCAATAACCCATTCCAACTATTTCTAGCCTTAAAAAAGAATATTGGATCAAACTCATCAAAATGAAGAATAATTAAAAAGTAATACGAATGACAGTTGAAAGAAAAAAGTTGTTTGCAAAAAAATTATGCAAGGTTCCATGAGAATCAATAAAGTTGCATTTTGTAACATCCATGACAAGAAACTTCATGTCCTTTACCGAAGAAAAAACTACTTGAGCAAAGGGCAGTCAAAATGAAGTTATACTAACCTGAATAAACCCAAAACCTTTGCAGTGTCCTGTCTCAGGGTCAGTAGGTAGTTGCACAAGCTCCACGGGCCCAAAAGCTTCAAAAATCTGACAAGTCCCCATGAAGGACACCAATATGTTATAAAAGAAGTTACCTTGTACACTAAATTAATAGATTAGTATTCAAAAGTTCACTACGGTGAAAGACAAAAAATCCAGTAGGATACAAACCCATTGAAATTCCCTCACTAGTAGAATCTACACGCAATAAAAGTGCAAGGTAGGTCTGAGCAAAAAAACCACAAACGAGACCGATCCAAACCAAACCACACAGTTTGGTTTGGTTTTCTCAATGCACGGTTCAGTCATAGTTCTTAAAATAGGCAAACCATATTTTATGGTTGAGTCATTTTATAGTCATGGTTCCAATTTGGAATCAAACTGAACCGTTTAGCTATGTACACATAAATATTATATAATTTGTTATTTATAGTACACTCAAGCACCTTTTTAGTATCCCATATATATTCATAAGTTGTTAATCCAACTCTTTTTTTCTTTTTTTTTTTATCAACAACAAAATTAATCAATAAATCAAAAAGAGAGTCGAGGATAAATCAAAATTTATCCTCCTCTTACAAATGTGCTCTTGTATAATTGTAAAACTAGTTCTAAACAATTATTTGTTTGTAAAATGATAGCATATTATTTAATGTTTGACCATGTTGTGATCATATTGTGAACGATGACAAGATTTATAAAAATTGTGGTTCCAAACTGAACCAAACCGTGTTTTCATAGTTTGGTTTGATTCCAAGATTTTCATGGTTTGTTTGGTTCCAAATTTCATGGAACCCTATGTAGTAGTGGTTTGGTCTTGGTTTACTTCAAAACCGGTCCAATCCGAGTTCTGAAAAGTACATAATAGATACTTATCCCGTGGTTGCAAAAATGAGATTTACATATCACAGAACGATCAAGCAGAACGATGAGTTCAAGCACCAGAAAATACAACTTCTGAACACACGTTCTCAGGGAAGAATACAAATGTACAGAAAAGCAAGATCGAGCATTCCTGAGAGTTGATGTGACAAAAAAAATGACTGCCTCAAAGCAACAAAAAGGTATCTACCAAATCTTAATCTCTCCAAAGTCACCTTGGCTAAAGCTATCAGCAACTACAAGCTTAGCAGCTATCATTCCCAGCTCCAAATCAGCAGCTATGATTGGCAGCTCCAAATTAGCAATTATGACTACTCATTGCCACAACCAGTGAGTAATCCCCTCCATTACTTACTCCTTCCCAACACAGTTCATCTCTATTAAAAGAAAAGCCCCTCAACATAAAAACGAGAACCAAAGCCTGTTAAAGTCTTGACTCCGATCATATCATTTTCCCCACTTCCAACGGTAACAAACTCACCCAAACAATGGCTTCCCGCCAACAAACCTCAAAACAAAGGCAGAGCAACAGGATCCCCTTTGACCTTCATGGTCCTCACGTAGTAGTCTATCAAAGCTTGGCAAAGCTAGAAAACCTCAACTGGGAAAAGATGGAGCACGCTGGCGCATAGTGCTAACTAATCACATATACGCCACAACTCCTATACCACATCTCCCAGGCAGTAACATACTGGTATCAAACTACCCAGACAGTTCCCCACAAGCATACTACAACTCCGACAACGGCTTCGTAGCAATCCTGCAGTATCTCATGCACATCATAGACAGATGGCACTTCTCTCCCTAGCCACCAACGCCATTGATTTATAACCAGCACTTGGCAAGTACTCCTATCACCCTCAGCATGACAAGCTCAATTTATCTTCGAGAATAGTTTTGTTCAATTGTTCTATGTGTCAAGTCTGCATGAAACTATGAGGCATGGAAACTTGCCTTCTATGGCTAGGGAAATTGGAGGCCAAATAGTACCGAGCAAGCATCATAAAGGACAAAAGAACTCTCACCTTGGTGGTGGGCAGAGATGGACCGACAAAGGGGCTGGTAGGGGCAGTGTCAACCCAAACCAAAAAACTCATTAAATATTATAATATGGCCCATGTCCATGTTCATGCTCATGCTTCTTAGCTAACAGTGATGATAACTCAAAAAAAAGCATGCAGCACCGAGCATCATTGCCCTAGCTTCTTATGGTACCCTCCATACATTGTTTACCCATTTTTTAAAGCTCTACCCTTCTTCGGCAACGGCAAACCCGATCTGCCAAACCTACCCACTTGACAATTCCATATGAAAGACATTGTACACCTACAAGATCCCTCATCCACCTTCACTCATATTCTGTCCTCTGCTGCCCTTTCTTCACCCTCCCAAAAAGATTTTGCCCGTCCTTCAACTTCTAACCTCCCCACTGACCTCCTTGAGCATTTCCCCCACCACAAGCCAACCACCTCCACCTACATCTCTGGATTCTTAAGCAAACTCTACCTCCCTTTCTCAATAAATGGCCACTTTCAAATATTTTCCTAACATTACTGACAAGGCTTCGGCAAATGATGCATCTGCCGTCCATTACAGGCCACCAGAATGTCCGGAACACTGACCCATCTACAGCTCCCTGTGAGACATCACACATCATCTAGTACAACCATCACAACTCAACCTGTGTTATCTTTATAAAGCAGCTTGATTGACTATTGTTGTCTTCGAGAACATAGATGGTATTCCCCTGGTCTTTGAAGATACTCTGTCTTACCGCAGAAATACAGCACATTAATATATTTTTACATCATCTGTTAATAAGCACTCACCATTAGTGCTGCTTCTAAGAGCTCATTTTTTTCTTTCATTTTTGAGGTTTATTTATTTAATTTCCCATCCACCACACATGGCATTTTCCAGCAAATCTTACACCTTCTTCCTCCTTAACAGCAATGGTAATATTTAAACAAGCTAAAATGGAAAACATTCAGTAGTGGAAGTCATATTACCTGTTTAAGCTGAAATTCTGTCATGTTGAAGTGTAAATTTCCCACATACAGTTTTCTATCAACTGCACCATAGGATCCCACGACTGAACCACCACCAGAAGCATTAGTTTGAACAAGGTTCTTTCCAGCTTCTGATGGTTTAACCATTACAGGTTGTCTGAAAAGTAGGTGGCCAGAGAGAGCTATAGCCATTGGCATGGACATTGCATCAAAAAATTCAATATACCTGCAGTATCACCCAAGGACTCACAATAAGTTTGCCAGAACATATGAGACAAAAATACAATTATAACTTACAAAGCATGTATCTACAGAAGGAAGGAAATCAAACACTCTTTAAAGTGCATATATGCCGAGCTGAATTTCTTCTCTTGTATCTAAACCTCACAAAACACAACATGGCAGCTAATCATGATAAAATACAAATTGAGATAATCAAGCATGTCAGTGATTCACAATAAAAATAAATAAATAAATAAATAAGAGACTCAGACTGAATAGAAGGACAAAAACCAAGGGTTACAGCTACCCAAAAAAATCACATTAGGTCAATGAAATAAGGTAACTTTGTCAGGCCAGATTAATAAGTCCGCAAAGCATGATAGCAGTTAACATTTTCATACAAATTTCCTTCGTAATGGTCTGGAAGAATTTAACAACATGACCTCCAGAGTTGGGATATAGAATCATGCAAAAGACCAAGTACTACCTTCAAACCACATAGGCAAATTAAAGAGTTCAACCAACTTCTTTATCAATCAACCAACAAGGTAAAATCACCTTAAATCAACTAAACTAGATAAATTCCTAGGGAGTTTTTTCTCCAACCAGGAAAGGATTATATCAATCAACATAATCTGCCTAGATAAACATGATCTGGGCTTGTAACATAAAGAAGTAGCAAACTTAATCGTGAATTGTGGAGAAACCACCTCAGGGCCAAAACCACCAATTGACAGCTCTATATATCTTCCAACTCCCACAAGCAATATTGATGCCAGATCAAAGACAGATCAATGATCAAGACACTCACAAAAATTGTGCCATATTTATTCTTAAAGAATAACTGCCATGCCACCAAATAAGCTCAACTGGATCTAATGTGAAATTCCAGTGCAGAGTTAGAACAACTATAAATTGCAGGAATCGAACAAGGAGAACACAAATACAGTTTGGTTTTGTCATTGGATGAAAACAGTAATGGTATACAGTGGGAAAAGAAAAGAAAAGAAAAGAACAGAAAAGAAAGGAGAAACTTAGGTTCATGTCATCTACCTTGAGAACGCAGCATGAATTGTTTAAACATGAGTGCAAGGTAATCGCACCATCCCTCATCATGGATTCATTATTGCAATGCTAGTGAATTTAAGAATAAAGTTATGTTTAATTTTTAAAAAGAATCAACAGTTACTTTCCGACGACACTGCACATAAATGAGATACTTTTTAGCAAAAACACACTTACCCAACTCCTTTCGAACATCTTGAATTCTGGTCCATGATTAGACGAACATCCCTCACCTAGATATGAAACGGTGAATGATGTAACTACAAAAAAGAAACTTGCAATAAACACAGACGTAACTAGAAAGAAGAAACTTGCAATAAACACAGATAATACATGTCATTCTGGACAATCTTCTATAACAACACCTACAAGGGGGTGTTTCATGAGATCAACAGTTTTAACTTGTTTGTACATTTTCACTCACTCCACATACACAGAATGTTGACACAAGAAAGAAATTATATTACTCATAACGGAATGCAGAGGAGCATTTACTGCAACAGGAAAAAGATGTATCATAATGACATGTATTAATGTTCAAAGCAATGTCTCAAGTAACAAGAACATGAATTGATCCTATACATGTGCGGCAATGAAATATCCAAAGCATCACATGGCATGCATTAGAAAATACATGAAGCACAATGCCTACTATAGCATACAATAGTCTAAAAATAGATCGTTCAGCATACAATAGTCTCAGATTGGTAATTGCTGGTGTGTTTGACAGATAATTACTTGTCTTCCAGAGTTTTGGGCAGCATGGAAGGGAGCTCATTGCATCTGAGCTTGCATTAAGGATGCTCTCCATCTTGAGTGGAGAGCAATTTCTACCCAACATGGATCCAATTTCTTTAAACAATACGCTTGAGAGGCTTGTGATAAAGGTAGCCTTTAATCTTTTGGCTAGATCCTTCCCTGCTCGCTTTAACCTCACTTTTTTGCAATAAAATGTAGTGTACATGATTATAGATATGGATGTCTATATCAGTAAACAAGTGTTATATGTATAACTCACATTCAATATAGTGCCTACTCTTGAGTCCATTGTGGGCTTACTCATGAAAGCTATAAACATACCTGCAACTTTAAACTGATGGGACTGGCTTTTTTATTTTCTGATCTTCTTAAATAATTTTTTTTTTTTTTTTTTTTTTTTTGCAGATGCTATCCTTTTGAGTACTTGATGATATCTTCGCATATCGACATTGGAGCTTACTGTTGATACTAAAACAAGCTATAATATATATATGTATATATATATGTTTTTTTATTTGTACTGTCGATACTTTTGTTTTGTTTTGTTTTGTTTTAGATACAAATTTGAGTTATTGAATTATCAAATTTAGTATTGTTAGAGGACGTTTTATATATTTTTGTAAGGAATGTTTGGTTGACACTATATTGTTACATGGTACATATATATATATATTATTTGTATATATGATTTTGTGAATGTGAATGTGAATGTGTGTGGATGTGGATGTATTTTATTTTACAAAATATTAATAATTTGCATAGGGAATGAATTAATAAAATATATATTTATTTTATGAAAATAATTATTTTGCGACAGTAATAAACCGTCGCTAACGTTATCATCATTTTCTTGCATTTTATTAGCGACGGGTAACCTATCGCATATACATATTAGTGCCATCTTTAGCGATGGTTTAAATTGTCGCGAATACATTATTGATTTAATTCTCTCTTTTTTTTTCCTTTTCTTTTTTTGGCGACATTTAAGACCGTTGCTAAGAATACTTTTCATGACGTCATCTACCGTCTCTAAAAAACTTTTTGGTGACGGCATCCTAAACCATAGCTAAAAGTGGTTTTTTTTTGCTTTTTTGCGTCCGGTTAAACCATCGCAAAAATCATTGATTAACCATCGCTACAAGGAAACGACAATTTGTCACCGCTGCAAATACCTTTTGTCACGCCCCCTTCCGCCACCCCCCATTTCCTGTCGCTACTCCGTCGCAAAAAATCTTTTGTGACGATATGTAGACCTTTTGCGATGTTTGAGACCGTCGCAAAAGGTCCGCTTTTTAGTAGTGAAAGAACAATTTTAACATTCCATTGATCAATCCAATTAAAGGAAAAAAAACATAGACTAGTTTCAACAATTAAACAATTAATTCAACCACAGAATTATTACATTTCATTAAAGCCCTACTGAACAAGCTAACTGAGAAGTTACTCGGGTCAGTTCAACCTATTGCGATGTTTGAGAACGTCGCAAAAGGTCCGCTTTTTAGTAGTGAAAGAACAATTTTAACATTCCGTTGATCAATCCAATTAAAGGGAAAAAAACATAGACTAGTTCAACAGTTAAACAATTAATTCAACCACAGAATTATTACATTTCATTAAAGCCCTACTGAACAAGCTAACTGAGAAGTTACTCGGGTCAGTTCAACCTATTGTTCTTAATCAAATCTTCTATAATGCTATGCTACATTCTTGATAACGAAAAATGATAAAAGCAAGATGCCTCACAATGTTCTAGAACCTGGAACCCCTTTTACAACATTTTCTGAAGTAAGACCAAACGTTTTAGTTGAAACCAAACCAAACCAAACCAAGACGATGGTAGCCTTGCAAAATATGGAGTTCAAACCACATTGGTGTTAGTTGAAGCAATGACAATGCAAACCACAAGGACCAAACAGTTTTTTGGAGTAGCACTTTTTAATTGTACTATGATTGACACCTATAGGAACATTATCATGTCCTCCCTGTATCACAATAATCAATGACAATGCAACCAATGCAGCTTCCTACAAATGGCAACTAACAACTAAGGACATTACAAATTGTATATGAATGAAACTACATATAAAATTGTTACCAGTTTAGCAAAAACCCTAAAAGTAAAATTATGGTTCCTAGATACTACATTAATTAATTAATGTTAACCCTATCGACAAAAATAGTATAAAGTTTTTACAAATTTTGGCAAAAACCCTAGAGTGCTTGACAAAGTAATTCGTAGTTTGACTAACTCTTGTTCAAAATTCTGAGATAATCCAGAGAACTAGAGTGCCTAACCAAAAACATCTTCTTCTTTTTTTTCGGCGTCTAAGTGTGCAATTACACAATATTTAATTGTTTTCCCTTTAATCCATGAAGCACCCTCATAAACCAATCTAACCACTATCTGACATAATACAAAGGGAATAGCAAAACCTATAAGAAGACTCAAAGGGAGGGAAAACTCCCAAAAAATTGCCATGTTTTCCTGCTAAGTCTACCATTTTTAAAACACTTACCACAAGTGCACGAGTCTATTCCCAGAAATACATCTCTTAATTATGATTCATAAAATTAGTAAGATAATCAAGTACTCTAAAACCTCCAACATTCTACCTTTTGCTAAATTTGAATTTTGATGCAAAAGGTGAGTCCCAACCTTAACTGAAAGTTGTGATCTTAACGAATCAATTCCCAAAACCTTGACTCTGAGATAGACATGAACCTATCATTCAAGAACCACTACTTCCTTAGAAAATTTATTTGTAATAGACATCCCTCATTCATACCTCTTCATTTTATTGGAAACCCATCAAACCCATTTCATAGAAACCCATCTATATAGTTAGACAAAGAAATTCATAGAATCATTTAATAGAAAGAGACCCATTTCATTTCATAGAAATCCATTTCAAAACCATTTCACATAAATCAAAACTATTTGACAAGAGTCATCATGCCTATTATTTGAAGAGTGCTCCAGGAGAAAGGCCATGCTAATACCTTTAATAAAAAAAAGGCCACTATATAAAACAAAGGGACAAAACATATCTACACATACATGTGCCTAACTGCGAATTCTTCAAATTTGGTTTTCACATGAGTCACATAATTGGTGTTTTGTTTTGGTTTAAAACTAGCAAGTGGCTGCTAATTTAAGGTTATGTTCATAGTATATGTCACAATTAAAGAATGTTACTTAGAATCTAAATTATTATTTTTTAAGAACCATCTAAGTACGCAGTGTAGGTTTCTTTCATAATGTTGATCATCAAAATCTAGTTACTATTTTGTTGCTTATATTTTCTTGAGAATATGTTGCACTCAATCAAACATTGCAAAAGCAGCTCAAAAAAAAATTTATTTAGAGTCAAAGTTTCCATATATTAATTATCCAAAATGGATCCCTAAGCGAACTCCAATTTTTTTAACCCACCAATAGTTTTGGGTCTCCTTCAAGCCTATCGAGCACTTCAAATGCTTTATTCGATTTTTTGTCATGAAGCCCATATTTCAAGTTCTTTCATTGGAAACCCATTGAAACAACCAGGGCCAACTTTCCTATGGTAAAAATCAACTTTGTTGGCTAGTCAAGATTTCCACTCCTTTAACACCAATCAATTGGTATATAACCCACCCCATGACTAATACAACAAGATATAACTACATTATTATCTTTTAAGACAGTCACATTAACACATAACAAAACAAAACAAAACAAAACCAATTTGAAATCAAGAGAAAAATCACAACCCTCAATCAACATAATTATTATAGAAAAAAAACTTACGGTGAAATTTTTTTTTCTTTACCTTAGTTCATATCCTCATGGCTTCAATTTTTGTCCATTTGTTTGTGAGTGCACGCGCGTGTATTGAAGTTCACTATCTTCTCAAGAGAAGGAAAAAAATGTAGCTATTTCATTGTCCATAAAAAATTAGAAGAAAAAAGAAAAGGAAAAGTTAAGCTTTAGTTTATATACTTCTTGTTCAAAAAGATTGAAGCAAAAATATGGTTCCAAAATACAACAAATGTATACATGCCAATATATGAACATATTCACAAATTATTTCATTACAAGAAAGCAATCAAAACTTCTTTATCGCTGTAAAAGTTAACTCAAAATTAATAGGCAGAGGAAACCAAATAGTCTCATCAAAGAAAATCACAAATAATGAGCTATTAATAAGTGGTGTTGATTTTCCTAACTATAATTGCAAATTTGGAGCATCCATGTGACAATTGCGGAAAAGGGAGAAAAAAAAAGTCCAAGAAAGAAAGGAGCAAAGGATTTCATTATTGCAAAATATAATTTCTAGACAAATCTAAATCTCACTGGTTTTAAATAGAAATTATGGAGAACTTCATGTTTTCCTTGAGTATTTAAGTAGACATTAACAAGTTTAATTAATAATAGTCCATAGTAATGACACGTAGTAGTTGAGTGAGTGGCCACATAAACATCTTCTCTAACATTAGAAAATTGCTTAATTCCCAAGCAAACAGTTAAATATATATATATATATACGTTGTGTTAGATTGTAGAAAAATATGAGAAAAGCACAAAAGTTCAAGTTTAGAATATGAAAATTTTAACAAATAAATAAATAAAACAACAAAAATAAGTAAATAAAATCTGCACAAGTAAGCATATTGCAACTCAACAAACAAAAGTATGGAAACTTGGATCTGTTCTTTTCTTCGTATTAGGTTTTCCAAGTAGCCAAAAATGAAGGGTTAGCGAAAATTATAATAAATCGGTGATATGGGTTTCACCCCCACAAACAATGAACTTAAAAGGAAGCGAAAATCAGCAACTAAAGTTCACAGAATGCAAGTAGAGAAAGAGAGAACATATGGGCAAAAGAATATGTAGGTACTTCAACTTCTATATATTAACACAAGCACAACCGGAATAAGGCTCACAAAATGGACCAAAATATCTACTAGATTTTAGGAAATACAAAGAGAGAGACCTGTGACCTAGGGCTTTGACAGGCAAAGTCCAAGGGATTCTGCACCAAGAACGAATGCAGCAAAATCCTGCACCAAGAGGATGGTAGCCTTGCAAAATATGGAGTTCAAACCACACTGGTGTTAGTTCAAGCAATGACAACGCAGCCACAAGGACCAAATCCAAACAGATATTTTCAATTTTACCATGATTGACACCAATATGAACATTATCATGTCCTCCTTGTATCACGGTAATCAATGACCATGCAACCAGTGCAGCTTCCTATAAATGGCAACTAACTACTAAGGATATTACAAATTGCATATGAATAAAACTACTTATATTTCAAAACTCAAATTAAAAATGTAATGCCTAATAACCAAACACTTGAAAATAGAGTGTAATTGCCACCCATGTGTTTCACATTTCAAAACAGTGTATAATTAGTGGCAATGCTAGAATTTTTTTATTTTATTTTTTTCCAATGGGTATAAACTAGATCAAAGAACACACTTCATTCAAATAACTAAAAAATACACATGCAAGACTACACTTTAAACCACATTATGACCACACCTTCAATCGCATCATCAAGAAGTGTAAAATTTTCGTTAAGTCTACATAGACAAAATTTAATAACATAAAATTATATAAAAATATGCACATCAAGACAGTAGAGTATACCTGCAATATCCTCATTAACTTGATATCCTCATTATTTTCACAAAAGTAATTTTTTTTTTAATTTAATTCTAAATATATATTTGATATATTAATTCTAGTTATCTGAGATTTAATTTTATTGAATTTTATACCATGTTTGGGACTCACAACATGGTGTAAAAGTCCCAAGCATGGCATAAAACCCAATAAATTCACACCTCAATACACTTTAGAGCATCTCCAATCCTTAACTATCATCAATTGCAAACAAAAAAGGTATCACACCTGGTAATGCCCTATTATCAACTAAAAGAAAACAAATAAATTAGCACATCTGCCAGTATCTTGTTATCAATTAAAAGCAAATAAAAAAATTAGCACACCCGCCAGTGCCATGCTATCATTTAAAAACAAACAAATATCATTTTGCACATATGCTTTCACATTAACAAACCACATAAGCAATACAAGAGATGAAACTTTTAATACATTTGTTTGAATTATCAATAGCCATTACGTAAAGACTTAGAGCAACGTACCAAAACCAACCCTTCAAGCAATTAAAATAAATAAATAAAAAGAGCCAATAGTTAGGGAGAATATTATATGCAACCATTAAGGGGTCGCATATTGAAACGGATTCTTTTTTCTCATGAATTTTTCAAAACGTGAATGGATATAACTCTCGAGTCTAGCCATTGGTGTGGAAACTTACTTCAAAGTGGGGCGCATAAGCTCTAAGTCTCGAGCAATTTTTGTATGGATTTTTATGCACAAGTCAAAACATTTAGATACCAAATAATCAATCTTGACAAAGCTCACATTCTTTATCGTTTTACTTATTGGGTCAACCATTTAATAATTTATAGAAATACATAACACAAATAGTCTCTCTTTTATTCTTTGTTTTTAAAAGTTTGATACATATTCCTTCATGATTTCTCCTTTTTTTTTTTTGGTCACCAGAGTGTCAGGCCTTGCTCGGACTAATTTCTTGGGTACATAAAATTCTCCCACTCCATACATATCATGTAATTATCAGGCCAAAACATTGGGAGTAGATCATCACCACATTGCGTAGTTTGGACTGGTATCTTTTAACAATAGTGAAGACAGAGATGGTGTAGAGTAGAGATGGGGAGGGACCAAAGGAGTTTGGGGGGTTCCGATGGCTTGGGCTTGGGTTTGGGTTTGGGTTGATTAGGGTGTTAGGTTGGGTGGGGTTGGAAGGGGCTTGTGTAGAAGAGGTAGACGAGAGTAGCGTGACAAAGTGATGGAAATGGGTGGGGAGGGGTTTCAAGTGGTGGAGGAAGGAAGGGACAGGTGGGTGAGGGGTTGGTGGTGGCAGGCATGGTGTTGGGGTAGGTCAAGGAGGGAGGAAATTGGTTGTATGGGACTCAGTGACCAAATTTCCAAAGCAAAGGGAAGGAAAAAGGAAGAAGAGAAGGATATTTTGGTAAATCAAATAGGCGATTGCCACCTCTTTATATTTACTTTTCACCTTCTCATTTTAGTTGTAATTACAAAAAAAATTTCTTTTTGATTTATTAATTACAGCCCTAATGTCCTTGGGATGTAGTTCCCCAAATTGAAATTACTAAATTACACTATCCTGATGATATTCGTCCCTCCTCTGAGGCATATGTATATAAACAATCCAACTAAAACCAATCATCTAAGATATACTTGTCCCAAAAAATATAGCATTTATAAGATAAATTTTACAAGTATATAATATACATATATAAAGGAAATGCTACTATGCACATCCCTTATCATAAGAGAGTTACTCGAAAAACAAAGTACAATTCGTTAGGTCAAAATTAACCAAGTGTAAAAAGCTGCATGTTTAGATAGGAAATCAAAAGTGACAAAATAGCGAAAAAAACATTCTTTGTTCT
This sequence comes from Camellia granthamiana, assembly GCA_036172215.1. NCBI lineage: Eukaryota > Viridiplantae > Streptophyta > Magnoliopsida > Ericales > Theaceae > Camellia > Camellia granthamiana. The sequence continues at coordinate 130,208,407 of CM069908.1, read as the reverse complement.
TTACAAGAAGCATTTATGTATATTTTATAAGAAATTGAAAATCAACTTACCATGTTGCTATGGATTGTATACAAAATTTAACAATCTTACATTTTCTAACATTATCATGATAAATTTATCATGCAAACAAACAAAGGAAGAAAAATTCAAAATTTTCCCTTTCTCACACTACCCACTACTTCAATTCTAAAGTTTCGCACTAATCTTTCATGGTTGCTAGGAAAGCCTCCACGCTTAGAGGGAAAATAATAATTCATGGATTCTCTTAGCATCAATATACTTTCAAAAAAGGATGTGGAAATTCATTTTATTAAGCATAAGCTTCACGTCGACTACCTTTTAGCTAAAATTTAAAATCATATACTTCAATTCTTTTTAACTTTTCAAAGTTGTTTTGTTGGTTAGGGTCACTTTCTCGTTATCTTGTCAATTGCTCATGCTTAAAGAAGGATACAAGTGAAGTTCAAGCACTATTTTGATTAGCATTTTTGGAAGTATTTCCATTGTATGTGAACTATATTTGCTTTTCAATACATATATATATATATATAAATCAATCAAACAAAAGATTTAATTCAGATGGCTATTTAATTCAACTAGAACAATGAGTACTACACATGTACCAAAAACACTTGGAATAACTATTTGCCTTAACTTACAAATTGGGAGGTCCCAACCACAAGTTATAGCTGCTTCATGTGAATATCACTAAATATGTTTTGGGATAAATCTTCGGAGAACATGTTAAATCAATTACAAGTTTTTAACATCTAAATGCAATGAAAATATAGTTCCAAAATACTTTTGTTTAAATTGCTAACAAACTAGGCATTTTTACAAACATCTTAAATGCAATCAACATTCAAATAACATAATTAGCACTATAATTTTAATGCCAAAATAAGATGAAATATTTTGCAACAAATCGAGAACAAGTCATGGAAGCAACAAAATGGTTACAAAATACTATATCAATTAATGTAAAAAAAGATTATTTCATTACAAATGTCAACCGAGATACATAAATAGCAAAATAAAATAAAATCCTCACAAAGCCTTGCTTCATTCATACAAATTTCGAATCAGTGTGAGCCAGGAAAGACTGGAATACAAATTCAGAGAGAGAAAACAGAGTAAAAAATGGGGAAGAATAGAGTTTTAGAAGAGGAAAGGTTTCAGAAATAATCAAAGGGAGGCATACCTTGTTGTTTGCTCTTCCAAAAAAAATTCTTTATTTTCTTAGAAACCAACAGAGGCTCACTAGGTTAGATTAGGGTTTTAAACAGAAAAACCACTTCTGCCTACATTCAGTCGAGCCAGAGAAAGAGAGAGGAATGAGCGTAGTAGAGAGAGGAGAGTGAGAGGAGCAGGGGGAGAGATGGAAGGAAGGGGTAGCAGAGCGAGAGGGGGGGGGCCGACAGAAAGAGAGAGAGAGAGACGAAAGTGAAAGTAGAGAGAATACACTATGCAAGAAGAGAGAATATAGATTGGTCAACTGGTTGCTCCGGTGTCCAATTTTTCAAAATTAAATAATTCAATGGTCAGGATCAACTTGTGTAATCCAATTGCCAATAATGAAGGTGCATATGGTGTGCAACCCTTAAAGGGTTGCACACTACAACAGGACCCTTCTTTATATTAAAAATATTTAGTTTTAATTTTTTTTAGAAATAAATCCTATTCTGAAAAATATTTTGCATAAACATAGACAATGTTTTCAATTTTTTTGTGTTTATAAAAATATGGAAACAAATGTGTCATTTAATCATTAGTTATTGCTATAATATTTATGATAGTTTTTTTGCTAGCAGTTAAACCTTTGCAATTTAATTTATAAACTCTTGTTATAAATTGAAGATATTCATAAAAAATATATATATATATCTTTCAATTGAAGCAAAAACCATAGCATGAATTGAGGGTTGTACAGAAGTTTATTAACATTAAACTATAATTTATTTTTAAATTTTAAGAAGTTTCAAAATTATTATGAATTAGTCAAATTAAACTCATTAATAAAAATTTAAAATAATATCTTTATAATTAATTTAGCTTTTCCTACCTGAATCAACACCTAGTCTAAATACATTTAGAAAATTGATCTATTATGAAAATTGCTAAGAAATTTGAATGTCATTGCATCTATTATATTTAGGGAGGCTTACTAGTAGTAGGCATTAATAGATAGACTTATTATCCAATAAGTCCTATAATAATTAATTAGGTTTTCCATCAAATACTATTAAAAAACGACACTATTTATTAATTTTCAGCAACAGTTTGAAAATTATATCACAAAAAATGTTACTAATTATAAATTTTAACAATAATTTAAAAAAATCATCACAAAAAAAAATTAAAAAATTAAAAAATTCATCATAAAAAAGTCACTAATTATAAATTTTAGCAACAAATTATAAAACTATAACAAAAAAATCACTAATTATTAATTTTTCACAACATGCAAAAAAATCATCACAAAAAATTATTTTTAACGATGATTTTACTAAAATTTATTTTCAATAAGACTTAATGATTAAGGCGGAATTGTGCAACATTGAGGCTGTTAATTAGGATCTCTTAACTTTACTTGTCAGACTATATATTTTATTTCTGTTTAATGTCAATCAGGTTGTACATAGTCGGAGCATAAAATGGGCAAAAATATAGAATTTGGAGAGAACAGAGCTTCCCACACATGCGTCGACTTTTTCCGCACGTGTGTTGACTTTCTCGCACATGCGTTGACTTTCCCGCACGTGCAGTCGTGCCTTGAAAAATGGGCCCGATGTTTTAAACATGTTTGAAAGACAACAGAGGTATAAAAAGGCAAGAAAGGGGCTGAATTAGGGTTCTGAAATTTATTCTAAGGAAAGGAAGGCTAGGGTTTAGAGAAGGTGATTTTCCCTCAAGCTTCAAGGACAACTTCCATGGGGCTTCCATCTCTTCCACCTCTTCCCACTTCTCCATGAGTAGCTAGACTCTTCTTTTCTAAGTTTTTGATGAAACCTTAACTATGTAAAAAGAATTTTTCTTAGGCTTTAATTGTAAAACGGTTTGAACACATGTATGGATGTTTTAGAAGTTTATAATAATTGTTATTTTCATCTCTTCAAGTATCTCTCTGTGATTGTTTAATGCTTTCCATAAATTAGTTTTCTTTGTATTTGTATTCAAAGTACGAGACGAGTCATGCTACGAGAGATGGGTTGTGTTGCTACTGTAGTTTAGAGCAAACACCTCGTGCTACCCGAGATGATTCGTGCCTTTACGTTGAATGCAACAACCCTCTTGATCAATATTTCAAACTTCTTGTTGTGAAATATTGGGTATTTCAAACCGGATTGCAATTATTGGCCGATATTTTAATCTTGCTTATATGGTTAGTGGTGAATTCTTTACCCTAAGATTTTTCCCAAAAACCAATCTCTCAAACCCTACATTTAATTGTCAATTTAATTTCTCAATTTTATTTAATTCATGTTTAGTTATAAAATCTCTCAATCTTTTTAATCAAAATTAATTTAGGAATTTAGCGATTAAATTAATCTAATTTCACAATTGTCCTTATGGATCGAAACCTGAACTTGCCATTATTCTAAAAGAATTTAGTATAGTTTAGTATTTATATTTGGTGTGTGTAACGACCCATCACTTAATAAGAATTAAATCCAACTATTACGACCTATTAGTAATTTACCCTAATAATAACAATAATTATAATAATAAAGAAATAAAGAAGCAACAAGAATTAAAAGAAACAAACCGAAAATTGCCAGCTACAATCAAATATATGACTCCGCCAAAGAATGAAAGCTACTCCATAAAAATGAATACATGCTTTTTCAAGTAAATCTTTTCTAAATTGAATAGTAAAAATGCCACTTTTGGGCATTTGTCCTTGCCTTTTTCCCTCTTTTTTTTAAAATGTATTTTTTATTTTTAATTTCCAGCCCAGTGGAATTATTGTTTGAGTGGTAACACTGTTGATTGAACCACCATGCCCTTGCATGGCAATAACTGGCTCATTGCATCTGTAGCACCTGAATGATGGAGCCGCAGAACACCGTGATCGAAGGCAGTAATAACAGTAGCTGCCAACAAAGAAACCATATCAAGCTTTTCATTGAACCAAGCTGGCATGGAACTGTTGTTCTAAAACATTTGTTACCATATAGATCCTCCCAAAACATACACACGAGGGCTTACAGTGACGCGCTATAATGAAATCACATTATTTACAAAACTTTGATTCTGTATCTTGAAACCTGGACTGAAACATGAGGCTGAACTGTTCCGGGTAACAAATAAGCAGACCAGCTCAACATCAACCCAGATGCCCTCTTAAGCTATTGTTCCAAATACTCCATTTGTTTCAGTAGCAAACATTTTCAAAAAACTTTTTCTGGAAAATGTTTTCAAGTTTTTCGAAAATGTTTTCAGTAAAAAACATTTTCCTATCTATGGTTGTGACCTTCAAACTAATGTACAAGTGGTTGTACTAGCGGTGGTGGTGGTGGTGGTGGTGGTGGTGGTGTAGGACATATGGAACAAACTAAAAGAATAAACTAAACCCTAAAACTAAAAAATAAATTCAGAGGAGGAGATGGTGGTAGTGTGGTGGCATTGGTAAGATTTTGTTCCAAAAAACATTTCCACTTTTCAAAAGTGGGAAAAAATTTCCTCCCAAATAGCTTGTTTTCCGTTGTCCATGGAAAACTTTTTCCATTGACTTCATTTTCTGTTGTACCAAACGCCAGAAAATACAAAAAACATTTTTCAAAAAATATTTTCTGCAGAAACAAATGGAGCGCAAGGGGCTTTATAATTTCATAGAAAAGGGGGGTTCAAGTTTGAGAACGGCCAATTCGCAAATAATGCCAAAGGTTAGGTCTGTCAGCACTCCTTTCATAATTTCAAATAAAAGATTTAAATATTGCATAATTGCATGAGATTCTTAATAAAGTAATTACTAACATATTCTGGTAAAATTCTGGAACCGTTCTTCTACCATATTTGTATCAATGGAATGCACAATGAAACAGGATAAGTGAGAGAACTGCCCACCACAAGCAGTCCGATGACTGTTTTGAGATATAATCTAGGATTAAAAACATTTCGATCCTTGCCATTTGGGCTTTTGATTATAAGTGATTTGCATGTATGAAGTAATTATGGTCAATAGAGAAATGAAAGTATAAGGAATGTACCTGTGCTGAAAAGGAGAGCTAGAAATGGGATATTTGGGCTCGCTAGGCAGATGGGGCATACAGCATCATCCACCCCTGAATTTGAAGATTTATCCTTTGAGAATGGATGAAGAAATTTTTTAATGGATGATGAAATGAGGAGAGGAAGAAGTATAGCATTTCCTGCACATCAAAGTAAGATATAAGAGAATATATTCATCATGAACAGTGGATAATATGCAAGATCTTTACTTAGCAATGCACTTCAATTATTAACACATGTATTTCTCAAGAAAACAATGATCAACAACATAATTGAATACATCTTTACATTTCCAAATTTTCCCTGTACCTCCATATAACCACCTCAGATTTTTATTTTGAATTTCAAATTTTGATGACTTTTCAGTTTTTTTTTTTTTTTCCTCCTACATTCAACTGGTTGATTTTCCTAGCACACATGTAGTACAACATAAAGTACCTTAAAATTGAGCAAAAACTTTTGCGGTACCAAGACAATGGAAGGGAGGGGGGGGGAGGGGGGAAAAGAAAGATATTTTTAGGCCCTGAAGAACAAACTGGACATGATAGATCCAGAATTGTGCTTGGAAGAACACACCATCCAAAAAGGCATCAAGCAATCAATAACAGTATAAATTTAGTCAGTCAGCCAACAACTCATCAGTGCCTACTAACTAGAACATATGAGGACCTATAAATTTGAAATTTAAACAGACAAGCCTTTCCTAATATTCAGTTGCTGAAGTCGATAGTTATGCAAAGTAAAAAATAAAAACTTTACCGAGAATTCATTCCACACTAACTGGCGATTCATGTACTCAAAGCTAACAGCTCTGTTCATAATGGGGCTCAAAGTACTCTCTCAATAAGATTTCGATACCTGCATTAGTATATCATGTGCAAACTACAGAATGTTAAAGCTATATAATATAATGGAAGGACAAATCCTTTCCCAGTCAATTACAAATTCACTAAAGGAAAATAATTCTGAAAGATTTATCTTATAGAAGCCAGAGTCTCTTATTCCAGAGCATGACTTACAGGTTTAGTATGGGTCACTGATACTTAAAAATTATAATTATAGTTCTTTTGTTGTTTAGATAAAACATAAAGATGATGCAATGGCATGCCCTATATCAACAGGAATTCACCACCCAGCCACATTGTTCAATAACATATTGGAACTTGAAAGTTTTAAAAAAACCCTATAACAGAATTTCATGTTATTGTATCATTCCATTCATTCAGTCTTGTTGAATCTGCTCGTCCACACTCACATTCTGCATCTAAATGTATTTCCTATGAAGCACAGGTACAGGTACGAGTACGGTACGGGTACGAGTACGGGTACGCCAATACGGCAAAATCCCAAAAAAGTAGGGTACGGGTACAACTGCGGTACGCCAATAAATATATATATTTTTTATTATATATGATAAAAATTATAATTTATAAAATTTATTATATATATTATATACGATCAATTATATTATATATTATACATGATCAATTACATTATATATAAAAATTTATTATATTATTATATATTATATGTATGACCAATTATATCTTATATTATCTTATATTATATAAATTATATTATATATCTTATATTATATATATTATATTATATATATTATATTATATATTTGTTTTGAGAGAGAAGTCAAAGACGAAGAGGAGCAGAGGCGAGAGAGCAAAGGCGATCGACAAACGAAGAGAGAGAACAAGAGAACAGAGGCGATCGAGAGATGGAGAGAGAGAGAGACGAAGACGATCGATCAACAGTGAGCAGAAGATCGGTCAAAGAGAGATGATTGATCGATCGATCGAAGAGAAAACCCTAGAATCCTTCATTGCCCTAGCACACAAAGGCGACGCCTCTCTACACTATCAGGTTCGATCTCTTCCATCTCCTCTATCTCTCTCTCGATTCCCTCTATAGATGTGTTTATGGTATGTTTAAAGCACGAGGTTATCTCTCTCTCTCTCTCTCTCTCTCTCTCTCTCTCTCTATGTATACATGTAGTTTTTGAGTATTTTTGCCCCCGGAACGTACCCATGGCGTACCCCTCCGTACCCATGCCGTACCCAAATGTACCAGACGTACCAGACCCCTTTTGGCCGTACCCGGTACGCGTGCAGCCGTACCAGTACGCATGCAGCCGTACCGGTACGCGTACCCGTACCAGGTACGTACCCGGTACTCGTACGGCAACATTTTAGGAGTACCGGTGCTTCATAGTGTATTTCTATAGCCCCCACTCCATTCCAAGGTCAAGTATTTACTAACGCTGCATTTCAAAGAACTACACAAGCAGAATGTGCTAAAACACATACCTTCCTGTGTATAGAAATATAAGCAGGTTGCCAAATGACGCAGCTTTACAAATTCCTTCGATGCGTTGTATTAAAGTCCATGCTCGGCATGCCAGTGGCCTCTGAAGAGTATGAAAAGATGAATCAGATCATTTTTTTGTTCATATTGTATCTATATATAATTGTTTAGCGGGAAAAGAGAGTGATCTGATTATTCTTGCGCCTGCTCAGAATCACCCCATCTACGGAAAGCGGAAAATGATTGTAAACGAGACCAGATATATTGACCACCAACAGTAGCAACACAATACAACAGTTTCTGCGCAACAGTGAGTCCAGGTCCTTCCAAACCCGTTCTTACTGGAGCATGTCACACAAAAAACGAACAATATAAAACTTAGGACACAAGTAGACAGAGCTGGGTTTATATCAAATTTAGATGGGTACATCAGGTGCAATTTGGGCTCCCTTTTTGTCTTGTAACATGAAACTGGGCAATACTTTTCTACCAAGGAACTATATCAAAAGAGATTGGAATCCTAAGTTGGAGCATATTAGAGTATAACTCTCATGTGTTAACTACATTATAGAATCACCTGAAAAAAATTTGCAAATTTTAACTTTTGGATCAACTTTTGGAAGTTAAAAACAATTCATAATAAAGAAACATTTACTTAGAATTACTAGAAAAACTTCTTATCCAGTGAATTCTCAAACAACACAAAGAGCCTTGAAAGTAAGAATATTCTTAACAGTCATTTGCTTTCATATATACAATGCAGGCCAATCCGCGGTAAAACTTAAAGGTAGCATTATATTTAAATACTAGTTGTGTTACATGGACTCTTCTACTTCTCCCACTGTGCCCATGACCACCCGATATGACAAGGGTAAGCATATGGAATATGTATCTGACATCCTACCCAATTTAGACACTCAGATCCTCTACTTTATATGATATTTAACGAAGAGGACGCTCACATTTTCTAGTAAAAGAGCATTTTTAACTTCTCACACGAATAGAGGATATAAATCCTATATATTTCCTAAATCTCATTAATTTAAAGTACATTTCTAAATGATTTATATTTCAGCTAAGAATATTATATAATATACAATACATGTAAGTATTTGAGAGATGTGCCCGTATCCATATCCAACTTTTAGTTGCATATCCCAATATCCTAAATTTAGATTTAGAAAGCTCTGATGCTTGCACTAGAGTTCATGTAACATTGAATACTAGTGATTCTATTTTTATTTTTTTTAAGGACAAAAAAAAAAAAAGCAAAATTCATTTTACCCCCATGTGGTATAACCCCAAAGCACTTTACTCCCTATTTTCTACAAATATGCACAATTAACTGTTTAACAGAAAATGTCAAAAGTGTATACCCTCATCATCATTGTAACAGTAAATTCCCTTTTCTTCTGGTAACAGAAAATGGAATCCCCACCATCATTATATTCAACCCAACCACCACTACCAATTTTAATAGACAAAAAGTATACCCAATGTAATCTCATTAAAAAAAATAAAAAGTATACACACATACAAAAACACAAGTGTACAAAGTTATACATACGTATGGAGAAGGGAATAGTCTTAAGATTTGAAAGAATTAATCTATGTAAAAGGAATCAATCTCAAGATCTAAAGAATCAATTTGACCATATGTTTGGCTATGAAGCATGGACACTCCAAAATCAGTGCCGTGGCGGTGTCCGACACGGCGACACGCTGGGGACACGTTCGGGACACGCCAGATGGCGTGTCCCTTTAATTTAATGATTTTTTTGTAGGGGACACGCGTGTCCATATGGGGACACGGCATGGGACACGACAAGGCTTTTTTTTTTTTTTTTTTTTAATCTTTTGCCTATCTTATTTAGTGCTTTTGTGAAAAATATTGTTGGATGTTGGATGTTGAATGTTTTCCCCTTCTCGTCTTAGTTCTTGTTATCGTTTATTATGACTTTTTTATGAATGGATGATATATTAATTTGTTTAAATGTAATGGTTATGTTTATTCAATTCATGTTACTATGTTAGTGTTTGTTAATTTTAATTTAGGATGAATGTAATATGAATCTACATAACACATAAAAATATATAAAATAAAATTTGTCGTGTCCCCCGCCGTGTCCGCGTCCCCATTTTTTGAAAATTGCCGTGTCCCGTGTCCGTGTCCGTATCCGTATCCGTGTCCGTGTCCGTGCTTCATAGATGTTTGGGAATCAAAACATTGAAACAATTGCCATATGGCCGTGCAAACCAATGTGGTGTGTTGCTTTGATGGTGTGTGTTACTTCGATGATGGTGGCTGTGCAAATCATTAGTCATGTGAATCAATGTTCATGGGTGCGAACTAGTGGTTGTGGCTACAGAGGTCGAGGAGGAGAAGGGTGGTAGTGAGGCAAGCAGAGAAGGGTGGGAGAGAAGGGGGAAGAAGGAAGTAGGGGTGGACGGTGATCGAGTTGGTTGGAGGGGTAGGTGGGTAGATGGGTTAGGCTTTGGCATAGTGTTTAAAGTTAGAAGATGCAGAGAATGGCAATTTTGTCTTTACACATTGAACTTTGACTTTAACTATTTTTTTTTTCTTCTATCGCACTCTCTAAATAGGAGGGTACAGCACAATTTCCATCTATTTGAATGAAAAATTTAATAGTAGCACTTGAGTCTAAAATCATGTGGGGCATTTGCATATTTTAAAAAAAAGCCAGGGGGTAATACCACGTAGGGTATAATGGATTTTGCCCCCCAAAAAAATCTCTCTTCATGTATTCCCAATTTACCACTTGTGCAATGTTTCAATATGCATTTACACTATGAAGCACCAACCCTTCAAAACAAGTGTTGTAGCCGTATCAAACACACAGACATGTCGGGGACACGAATAAGACACGCAACATGATGTGTCTATTTAATTAATTTATTTTCAAGGGACACGCTAGAGATGTGCCAACTTGTCTTTTCCCCCATTTTCTTTAGTGCTTTTGATGAATGTTGAATGTTTATTATTTTCTTCTTAGATTTAAATACTAAATAGATCATCCATAAAAAAAGATATAAACTGTAAGTATTAATTTAGGGGTTGTTTAGAGTGTCCTAAATAAATGTAACTTTTGTCTTTTTGGACTAAAAAGTTGAGGAAAAAATATGGATGTTTGGGTTAACCTTTTTACTTTTTACAAAAAAATGTGTATTAAAAAATTGTATAAATAAGTGGGTAGAAGAAGTTAGTGAAGTAGCCTATACACTTTGGCCAGTGTAGTGGGCTGGTTAGGAGATGGGAAATGATTGCCCCCTTTTCGGGCTTAAATTGGACAGTGTTGTTCGGCCCGTGGGAGCTCACTACAGGTCCCGTTTTGCTAATCGGAACCGTTCAATATGTAGAACCCGTCAAGTACTATATGTTTGTAAAAAATCACGTTGATTGGATATCGATAGCTATCTGATCGTATTAGTTTTTTTGTCAACTGTTAACTATAACACCATCTATTTTTTTATACAAAACTGATTTGATCATATAATTAGCAATATCCGATCAACGTGATTTTTTACAGGCATATAGTACTGGATGAATTCTACATATTGAACGGTTCAGATTATCAAAACGGGATCCATGGTGAGCTCCCACAGGCCCAACATTACCATCAAACTTAGTGAATATATATGTAATTTTTTTTTTGTTCCTTTCATTGTACTCTCCTTTCACGTCAGTACCTAGAGTGGTGTAAAGTTAGTTTGTATTAAAATATTATGTATATTAATTTTTTTATATTTTTAATTTGTGAATAGTGATGACTTTTTGACTTTTTTTGCAATTTTTTGACTTTTTGAATTTTTTTAAACACCCCAAACCAGTCCTTAAAAGTGTTTTTTTTCCCCTTTAAATATAGAATTAGAATTAGTTTTCGTTAATATTGATTATTTGTGGATGTAATATTAACCTAGATGGAAAATAAAAATATATGAAAACATATTTTATTGTCATGTCCACGCTCTATTCGTGTCTTCATTTTTTTGAAATAGCCGTGTCATGGGTCCGCATCCGCATCCGTCCGTAGCCGTAGCCGTATCCGTATCCGTGTTCATGTTTCTTAGCATTTACAAAACTTTAGAGTCACAGTTGTTTGTATGAAAAAATTTGCACTCTCATATTAATAAGAGGGAAATCACAAGAACTTCAGGGGAAACTGGTTTAAGTCCAAGCTACACAAACCTACAATTGACTAATGAAATCAAACTCCAAACAAAAAAGGCTGAAAATAATGAAAGATGAAAAATATGTGCACAAGACTTAAAAAGAAGCGATAACAACATAGAAAAAAAGGAGAAAAAAAAAAGTAGGAATGTGAAAAGGTAATCCTGATGGATCGTGAGGTGTAGCCTGATAGAACCAGTTTTTGTAAAGAGCTTTTCATCTTCCTTTTTCCTTTGTTCTTTTATTTTTTCATTTTCTCAAGGAACACTGTTATCCACTCAACCATTCAGCTTTTTTATAAGCAAGTTTTCATAACTAAAAAAATGAATTTACTAACAAGATTCAAGATGTATCAGCAATCTTTTATATGAACTTCTAAAAGAAAATTACTTTAAGTTTTGGTTGGTTAGAACTTTATATATATTAGTGTCTAAGATGCATGTATTTTCCTACACAACCAACCAATCAACCCTATTTTATCCAACAACAATGTTGCATAACCCTAAAATCAAGTTACAGACCGCAGCAGCTATATAACAACCTGTGTTGCATGGACTAGGATACTAACATCTGATGCGGGTATGTGTCCAACAATCAAACCTTCCTAAACCCAAAATATTAGGATATGTATCCAAAAGTTGGGTACAAGTACTTAGACAAGCCTTGACCATTTAAACGTATTGTGTATTGAATGATATTCTGAAATAAGACGTAAATTATTAGAAATAGATGTGGATTAAATTAGATTTAGGAAGTAAAGGGGATTTTGATCTCTCATCCATTTTAGAAAATTTTCTTCACTGTCAAATGTGAACTTCAAATATCACAAAATTTAGAGGACCTAAACGTCTAATTTAGGTTCAAATACATACCTCATACCCTTTACCCTTTCGCTTATCATATCTGATGAATAGGAGTACACTAGGAGGAATAGAACGATCCATGTAACATTGGTAGCAACTTTTATTAGATTTTAACCATCTCATTACATAAACTTATAAATAAAAAGTTATTAGATGATAGGAGATATTTCTTTGATAAACTTTAATTAGATGGAACTTTACACCATTTCGCCTACCATTACTCTTTGGCACAATTAATGTAAAAGTAATTTGAGGAGACATGTAAAACAAGGAGGAATGATAGGAACCTACTTGATTGCAATCTCCCACAAATATAAAAATTGAAGCGATGCCAATAAAACGCAAAATAGGATTATAAAAATTAGAGGGATGGCTTATTTTTGAAGTGTGCAAATCATGTAACAGTAACCAAAGCACAAAAGTATCAATCAACCAACTGTATAAGGAAGACGAGGCAAGAGCTTCTTACCTTTTCCTCTGGGTTCTATTGCTCGTTCATCTCTATACCTCAAATTCATGAGAGCATTTCCCGGAGTGGGCATATCAACCCAAATGGAGAATCTCCAAATGAGAAACTCAAGAAAAGCATCAAGTTCAGGTTCATATTGAAATAACAGTCCTGGCTAATACCAAAGAAATAGAAGAGACAAATTAAATCCAACATTAGCCATATATTGATTTCTTCAATGAATAACCAGACAAACCAAATGATACATACCTTCACTAAAGAAAACACCTTAACCAACTGTTCTTTCAACATGGCTGACATTTCAATGTCGAGTCGTTGTGCATCAACTTGATTAACTCTTGATATTGAAATAGGGATGATTGACTGTCAACAAAACCACCAAAAACGTTCAAGTATGAGGAGCTAAAAATTGTTAAAATATGAGCATTAGAGATTGTATTCTCTTTTCTTTCATTTTTCCCCTAGAAACTCAAGAAAATTAACCTTAAAATTATGACACTAAAAAGTCTACCAAACTAGCTGCCTAATTTCAGCCATTGAATGTTGTTATCGCAATAAATGACTTGCTTAAGCTAGTGTATTATGTATATGCTAAGGCACTAGCTACTCACTACTCTTAAGAGTTTCATAGCCCATTTCAAATATACGAAAGCTATAATTATCTGAAATTTTAGCACATGAAAACCTAGCTATGCATTCAAATTCAGCAAAGCCCTCCTGGTTTCAGAGTTGAGACAAATAGTTTTTTACAGAAATTAAATTTCAGGAAATCCTTTTACCATTTCAACAACTAAAAGGGTCATTGTATTGTGAAACTTGGGGGAAATTAGCAAAAAACTCTTCAAGTTTCAGTTAGCTTCGAGAATAACCATCACTTCACGACTTAGGGGCTGTTTGTTGCAGCTTATGAAAGTTGATTATAACTTATTTTAATTTGGGAGTACACTTTTTTTTTTTTTTTGATAAATAACCAAACTTTATTAAGAAAGCATCAAGAAGATGCAAGAAATACAAAAGAGGCCCTTACACCTCAACCTAATTAAACAGTCAAATCCTCTACAAAATCTACAAAAGCCAACACATCCGGATCTACTAAACCTGTCACCCAGCTATACAAAACTATAAGAAGACGTCTCTCTAACCAAGAAATGGAGTGAGCCATCCCCTGGAATACTCGCCTATTACGCTCCAACCAAATCAACCACATTAAACAATGCGACGCAAGAAGCCAAGCCTTCCGACGCCGCCGACCTACCCGGCCACCAGCCCAACTTTGCACAACTGCAATCACCAAACCAGGTTGGACCCAAACTAAACCAAAAACTGCAATCATAAGCATCCAAAGACGAGACGAGACTGGGCAAATAATAAGCAAATGGTCAACTGATTCTGCTGCACGACCACACAAACAACACCAATTTACCAAAATATGACCACGACGAATCAAGTTATCAATGGTCAAGATACTATTCAAACTTGCTGTCCAAACAAAAAAGGCGACCTTTGAAGGTGAGCCGGACAACCAAACACCTCTCCACGGATAAGCCTTAGCGATATCCTGAACAAACCCATCCCTAACAAGCCTGCCATAAAAAGAAGAGACCGTGAAAATACCTTTGGATCTAGGACAATCCCAAACCAAAGTGTCCTGACCTTCCCCCACAAAGTTCGATCCATATAAAAACCCCAAAAGATCCACCAACTGATCTTGTTCCCAATCTTGAACATTACGACGCAACTGTACATTCCACACCGTTGATTGCCCCTCCCCAAACTTAACAGCAGCCACCAACACCTCAATATCAGCAGCAATAGCAGAAATCAAAGGGAATTTAAATTCCAAAGATAAATCACCACACCACCTATCCCTCCAAAAACGAACCCGATTCCCCACGCCAACTTTCAAATGCACCCGTTTCCAAAAAGCCTCCCGACCTAACCAAATCCCCTCCCACACTCCACAGCCATGAGAAAGACCCACCGTACTAGAACACCATTCCCCCCTACCCAAACCAAATTTGGGAGTACACTTTGGTACAGTTTCTGTATATATAGCTTATTAGGCAAAAATAACTTAAATCAGTTGAAAAAAAAAGTTGATTATTTAGAAGCGGAGACTTTCTGATTATCAGATTTTAACTTTAAAAAAAAAAAAAATCTCTACCAAACACGGCCTTACACTTGATTAGTTAATTCGTGGAAAAATTTATCGCAAATATAGAAAAAGACAGTAAACCCTAAGTGACGAAAACTGAAGGCAATATTCCATGAAAAATTCAAATTGGAGGAACAGAGAAGAAGACAATTCGAAAGCATACAAGGTTGGGGCTAGAGAGAGAGAGAGCGATATACCTGGGGAGAGAGAGAGAGTGAGAAAGAGGTCGCCATTGGAGGAGTAGTCTCTCGTAAGCGTCGACCCAAGCGTCTTCAGGAGGTGGGTTATTGGCACCACTCGATGAAGTTGAAGATGAAGACGAAGCTAGGGTTTCTCTACGCATTTTCCTTCGTCTCTCTCACTCTCCCTCCGCTTCTCTGCTTCTCTGTGCACAAGAAATCGCACTCCTTTTTCAGGTTGTTGTTGTGTTGGCTTTCACGGTTGAAGTATTAGATGTCTACTACTTTTTTTTTTTTTTTTTTTCCAAAAAAAAATAAAAATTGAAAAACTAAACGGTATTAAACTGTGTGTATGCCTCCATTACTGTTGGGGAATGTTTTGTTTTATTTTGTTTTGTTTTTAGGATAAGATTTATCCTAGTTGAAATTTTTCAAAACATCAATAGTGTATTTGGATTTAATTTTTTGAATTTAATTTTTTAGAAATTTAATTTTTTATTTTTTATGTTTTTCTATTTTTAGTAAATATTTTAAAATTTTTAAGTAATTTATTTTTTTTTTAGATTTGATATATCTAAAATATTTGTAAAAAAATATTTTAAAAAATTACTAAATACACAAGAATACGAAAAATATATTGACTTCTCGTATTTTTTTATTTTTTGATATTTAGTGAATTTTTAAAAAAAAAATCACAAATATTATATTTTTTATATGTATTTATGTTAGGTGTATCTAAAAATTAAAAAAACACTTAAAATATTAAAAAAATTACTATAAACAAAAAATAAGAAAAGAAAAAAAAATTAATTATTTCAAAAAAAACCCTGAAAATTCAAACTAAATACAATGACTATTTCAAAAGTTCTCTATCCCACGTGCAAGTTCTTGAAGTTTCAGTAACTCATTTACTTAATTTCTAATTTTTTAATATAATAAAAAATCAAATACAAATTTAACAAATTGAAATAATAAAATTTAGATAAAGATATATTTGGTTTGGGCTTGAGCAGTCAATTTCGGAGTCACATTTCGGCCCTGGATAAGTTTTAGCATAACTTAGGTTAGGCTTGGATAACCTCCCAACCTAACCGAATCCACCCGAGTTGCACCTTTATATAGTGAAATAAATATAGCTTGAACTAGGAGTGGACAAACGTCGGGCTGGACCAGCATTACATAATAAGAGAGTTTGTGTTTACCCATGCCCGGCCCAGCGCTAACATCGAGCCTCTATATTTGCTCAAACTCAGTCTAAAAAATAATTATAAATCCCAAGCCTACCCATCGAGCTATATATTTAAAAAAAATTAAAACATTTCATAATTAAATTCAATCACACATTATATTTCTTAAATAAATATATTGATATCATTATAAATTGAAAGATTTTATATATAAATTGAAAGTTTCTTAAATAAATTCAATCACATATCACCAAAAATATAAGTTTCAATAAAATCAACAAAAATAAAGTTTAGATCCTAACAAAAAATATATATTTCAATGTATTATAAATAATTAATTAATTCATTAATTTAATAGCTGCCCAAGCTGAGCTGAGATGAAAGTATAAATCCCAAGCCCATCCCATTAATATTTCAAGATAAAAATATTGGCCCAACCCAGCTTTATGGGCTAAAACAACATTTGCAAGCCTAGAAAAATAGAATTGAACTAAGCGAGCCAATGGACTGTGTAGATCGCCTTTTTCGTGCCCCCTTTCGGAAACTCGAAATAAGCCCTACAGTTCGGACTCCCGCAGTTCTGAGTCTAATCCCATAAGTGTAATGTGAAATTGATAAAAACCAAAGAATTCAAATCCGGCAAATCTTTTGGAAAATTGATTTTGAATCAAAAATGCTAAAATTGGACTGTTTTGCCAGATACAGAGTTGCCACCTAAATATTTTGGGAAATGTAGGAAACCCATGACTCGTGTCAAAGGCCACGTATCCGTCATCACCAAAGTTGACTCGGTTCGAGAACTTGGATACAAGAGGGGAAGGTCATGAATTGAGCCACCCTGCTCGCCCAATCAAAAATCGGCCTCTATTAATCATGATATGATTTTTATCAACATCATATACTCTTGTTCCGGTTTATTAAGTTAGCATTTACTATGTGATGCGCGCACACAAGATATAGACTAGTTTACCTAAATTTGAACAATTCAATTTCATGTTTGTTTTTCGAAAAGGGTTCAATTTTGCCACTTAACAAAATGGGCTTAAAGGTTTGTGAATTTGCCACTTGACAAAGTGGACTTAAACGTACATTCATTGAATCATTCTAATTCAAGCAACAAGCCTTCATCCACAGGCATTCAAATATTTTAACAAGTAAGCACTTAGCCTCATGGCAAGCATGCTAGTCATGGCAATCATTCACACTCATGCAAGTATGCTAAAGCACTAAAACTCACCTAGTACTCAAAGTTAAGATAAAACAAAAGAGTTAGAAAAATGCATGATTCCTAACTATGCCAAATGTCTAATGCAACACGTACAGTATGCAATTACTAGGCTCGGCTACTAATATGGTATATGACTCAATTCAAGACATGCAGTCTAAGTACATATTCAACGAAGTATTTAAACAACAATGCAGTTAGAATGATGAACCGAGCCCCGGTGCATGTAATACAAGATGAATGGATGCAAGAATGAGATATGCTAATTGAAATGTGATGTCCCTAATCTAACCATCAAAAGCAGATAAATAAAAGGGAGAAAGACGTGAGGTTAGAAGACATACACATTATTACAACATTGATACCCTCGCACAGGAGGGTCTAAATGAATAAACTAGCTAACTAACTAGGCTAAACTAAGCTAATTATTACAACACAAATTAAATTAGCCAAACTAATTAACTAATTATTACAACAAATTGAACTAATTAACTAACTATGCTAGTTAACTAATTATCACTAACCGTATTAATTAACTATTCTAGCCAACTAATTATAATTACAACACGAATTAGCTATTCTAACTAATTAATTACAAAAAACCGCTAGTTAAGCATAACATTAATCTATTACAACACGGATCCCAAGGATCGATATGGAGCTCATGTATGAATGCGGTTTCCACCCAAAAAGCCACTGTTTTGCTGTTGCATGCCTCTGTTGCTCAGCATGACACTTACACTGATTTCCACTTCCAGACCAGCTCTGTTTTGTCTCAAAAGGACATTGTTGAATTTGTACTGGTGGCCGACAAGGGGCCGGTCAACCACTGCTGATGGTCAGTCGGCCACTGATGGTGGCTAGTCAGCTACTAATGATGGTATGTCAGCCACTGCTGACTGGACTTCCTTGCTGCAACAGAGAGCAAAAAAGGCAGGACATTGTATTTCTCAAGGGTTGTTTGTACTGTGTATCTCTCCTTATCATTAAAACAAGCTCAAATGAGTGATACACTGGTTCAAAGACCATCAATCAAGCAATTTCATTGCATGATGGCTAAAAAACCAAGGTGTATAAGTTTAATCAATGCACAAACAAGACTAAAACCTTCACCCTATCATGTATGATCAAGGGCAATGGAGACCTAGAAAACTTGGCACATTTCATCACTTTGAGTATGAAATATCCCAATTTTCCTTGTATTCAATTAACGTCCGATTGAACACACCGAAACACAAACAAATTCTTATCTTTGCACAATTTTAGTGTCAATTTTTAGTTACTCATATTAATTACGCCTCCACTCTTTAACCAATTAAGTCTATTGGTGAGAAGTCCTCTAAAAGAGAAGGAAGTGTCAAACAAGGGGTAGTTTAAGGCAAGACAGAGGTGTCATGCCGTTGATAATGAACCCCCAAAAGAAGATTAAACCATTAAGCATGGACTTCAATCTGAAGCTTAAATAATCCTAAAGTTGAAACGACCCTCAAAGCAAACAAAGAGTCAAGAAATGAGGGAGGTTGCAGATATTATGCTTGCTGAAATTAAGTGAGAAAAGCTCTAAAACAATGCAATTAACTCAAACAAGTGGTGTCCAAAGGTCTAAAACACCAAGCTTGTGAGGACACCTACACTAGAAGTATGCAAAACAAGACTCAAATACAACTATCAGCCAAAAATAGAGGCAAAACAGTCTAAAATACAGCCTGAAACTTGCTGGAATTAAGCTACAAAAGGCTAGAAAAAGATACTAACACATAGAGCTATCTAGGCTAGCAAACAAGGCACAAGGAGGGAAGGCTAACCCCTCCAAATTTGGACTTCAAAACATAATTTTCACCACTGAAATTACTTTGAAATTCAGTGTTAAAAAACTCAAAAAAAGTTAAGAAAAGAATGGGAAATACAAGGGCAAAAGCTTAGAGAATAAGGTTTAAGGAAGGGTGGTTAATCCCTCCACCTTTGGTAGCTTTAAACCACAAGCTTCAGCCCATAAAAATAGTCCAAAAATGATCTAAAAACAGTAAGAGAAGATAGATAAGAAGTAGTGTAAAGATGCTCAAAATTATACCTCTTTAAGCAAGGTTACTCTTTTGTTCACAAACCAACAAGTTTTCACTCTCAAGGGCTGAAATTTGGACTCAATAATCTCAACAAGGAGAGCTCTAATTTTGGTTTAGGAAGTGTAAAGATAGGGTTTATAGGTTGCAAGATAGAGATAGAGAGAGAATTTCAAGTTTTGGAACTTTTGGTAATTTTTGTCAACCTTAAACCATGAAGGAAGGTCCCCTATATATAGAAAAACAGCCTCTCAGGTCAAAAATATCAAGCTTGGAATAACTAGAGGTTTTGGAGGACAATTGGCCAAAAATATCTAGGTTTTTCACCAGTGGCCAATCAGGCAGAAGTGTGCATTGTCGGCCTTCAATGG
This sequence comes from Camellia granthamiana, assembly GCA_036172215.1. NCBI lineage: Eukaryota > Viridiplantae > Streptophyta > Magnoliopsida > Ericales > Theaceae > Camellia > Camellia granthamiana. The sequence goes on along the minus strand of CM069908.1, from coordinate 130,188,161 downwards.
TGGCCCGCCGGCCACCAAAAATCTGCTTCCAAGCCCGACTTCAAATGGTCATATCTCCTTCATCCTGACTCCTTTTCAGATCATTTTTGAGTCTAAATTGAAGCCCCGGAAGTCTACTTTCCAATGGTGCAGCCACACATCTCAATTCTAAGTGTGTAAAGAGATATGTCTATTTTAGTGAATGTTGCTCATTTCTAGCTCAATCAAATTGATGCCTAACTTCAAACAGCCATATCTCCCTCATCTAGACTCGGCTTTAGGAGATTCTTGAGTCCAAAATGAAGCCTCGAAAGTCTACTTTCCAATGGTGGTGGCTTCACAACTAAATTCTAAGTGTACAAAAAGGTAGGCCTGATTTAGTGGAGGCTGCTCAGTTTTGTCCTAACGGATTGATGCCTAACTCTTCCCCCAACTAGTTTTCTTCCCTCTCCTCCAATTTTCTTCAACTCCAAACCTATAAATAAGATGTTTAAAAGATTTTTCAAAGAGTTCACCTCTCTTTCATTTATTTTCACTTTGTCCTTGCTCGGTTTACCAAAAAGTGCAATTTTTAAAGAAATGCGAGCTTCAGAACATCGTAGAAACATTTTCAAAAATATTTTGAAAGAGAGAGTTTTAAGGTCTAAAATAGTATCAGTCCAAAATATTTTTAGTCAAAAATGGGGTGAAGGTTGGGATTTAGAAGCTCTTCTTGTTGAAGAAATCGAGCGATTGGACAGCATAACTTTTCATCATCGAGTAATCAACCTGGGGCGCTTAAGTCTTAAGGGCGGTCAAATATGAGGTGTCTATAGACTGATATTCACCCCTAGCTTGAACCCATGACCTTAGGTAAAGGAAACAACATATTTACCACTTCAGCTATACATGATACATGTATTTTTAAATTAAAATCAAAATATATATTTTACAAATTTAACAACACACTCATCGAGTAGGCACACACACCTACTAATACATAAACAACCATCAAAATGATAAATTTCACGCCGACATTAATAAATTTATTAATCTAAAAAATAAAGCACATAATTATACATATAAACAAAATAAAAATAATTAAGTTACACCATAAATTTCTTATTTACAAAACTTATATGTTCATGAATTTTTTATTGAGAACTTGGGAGTAAATAAGTCTAGTCAATACTGATAATTATCCTTATGTAAATAGTTGACCAACCTAGGGAAGGCCCAATTTATAGATTGGGCTTGGCCTTATAAAAGTGGGCCTTAGCTGCTTAGCGAGGGTGCTATAAATGAGATTTTTTTGATTCAAACTATAAATGAGATTTGATTGTTGTTTTGTTATATCCAAGAAATGGCTAAAATTCAAACCCACCAAAAAAAAAGAACAATGGGCTGAGATTTAAAAAAAAATTCTTTTACTTTGAGGCCCCATTTGGAAATTAGTTATTATATTTGATTTTTTATAAAAAAAATATATACAAAATAAATAGAGTGATATAACAATTTATAATAATTTTTTAGCTAAAAATCACTCTTTCCAAATGGAGCCTGATTCTAGTTACTATCTGACTTTTCCTACTTTTGTCCAATTATCAATTGTTATTAGACTTCTATGATTAAAAATGTCTCGTGGCATGGATCAACCCAAACTTAACCCGTACTTAGGGGTGTGAACCATGTGAATGAGAAAAATATTTTTGTCTCCCCAAAAAAAGTAGTCTCCCAATACAATCATGTCACATCACCTATTAAAATGAGGTCTACAACATTTTGCGTGTCATTTGATAACAATTTCAAATTTTTGTTTAAAAAAATACTCTACTTGTTTTTTTTGAAATATATAAATATTATGAAAACAAATAAATATAAATGTTTAATGAGTTGCCAGAACTAGTGGGAGGCACTAAAGTGTCTTGTGCCTTCGTTTGGCATGCTAGGCCTTTTGATTTTTTGGTTATTTTAGCCACAAAAAGACAAAACAGACTTTTTAACCCAATAAGACAAAACATCACATCCAAATCATAATTATTTCATTTTTTCTCTTACAAAAGTCAAAAAAAACCAAAAAGCCTATCCCAAAAATGACTTTTTAGCCCTAGGCTAAAATAGCCAAAAAATCAAAAAGTCAAAAAGCCAACCCACATCCCAAACGAACCCTGTAAATCTTCTATCATTTTGTACATTAATACAAATGTTTAATTCTAATTGTGTAGTGGTCTAATTAAAACCTCTATATATGCTTTTAACAATTGGGCTTAGATGGTCTCCAGTTGGCTAGTCTAACTATACGGTCCAATCTGACCCATTATGGGGTCCATTTTGGATCTGTCTCGACAATCCCAAATGTTAATGTGTAGGATTCATCAAATACTTTATCCCTAAAACAATCACATTGATCGGATATCAATAGTTACTTGATCATATCACATTTGTATGAATAATTTATTTTTAAAATCATAATTATCTTTGATAGAAATATGATCGGATCGAGTGACTATTGATATCCGATCAATGTTATTTTTTACAGGAATTAAGTACTCGATGAGGTCTACACATTAAACAGTTCAGATGATTGATATGGGCTCCGTGGTGGGCCCACAGAAGCCCAACAACACTCTCTAGTCTGATTTCGGACTAGAGAGAAGCCACTGCCATAACAGTCAATAAACCTTCAGCTTTTTTCCTTTTCCTTATTTGATTCATAGTGATAATGCCATTTTAGAAAGCTAAAACCATAATATTGAAAATTTGTAAACAATTACAACTGTCTCTTACTCTAAAAGAGAAGCTCATCTTTCGACAAACTAATTAGCACACATCAATAAATAAATAAATAAATAAGGAAAAGGGGTAGGCATAATTTCTTATACATCATGTATAATGTAGGATTTGGCCCACTCCAAAAAAAAAAAAAAACACAAAATTATCGCCAACTAAACGTGTTAAATGTATTGCATATATCATAATTTCTCTAATCATTAGGGAATTGGTATGGGTAAGTTGAGTTGAAAGGATTAGATGACATTAGAATCTGGCAAGTTGAAAGGTGGCAGAGAGAAGTGACCGTATCTAGAGCTTCCTCTTCTAATTTCTTGCATAGTCAGTAGAGCTGCAACTATATTCCTAAAGACTCCTTCTACTGACACCATAATCGCCTCTTTTTCTCCGTGGATTATTCCTTCTTCTTCTTCAACCATCGAGAACATTGCATCGATGGTGCTTTCACATTCTTTGACAAGCTTTGATATGAGATCAATTGTATAAAAAGGTTACTGCAACACATTCTGAATGAAGGGTGAGCGCAACATCCTACCAGTTCGCTTGTCATATTTCTTCAAGATCTTGGCCAACCTTGCAAAGTAATAAATTTAATTTTTTTTAATTGTCTAACAATTTTGTATAGTGATAGCTATCAACAAAGAAATGTGACTAGAACTACTATTTGAATTTCTACTTTTGCCATAGTTTTTTTTGTTCAATATCAATTCAATCTTATGCTTTAGAAAGTATTTTTTTATATTTTTTTGGAATTGGGTATGACAAGAAAAATATTCAACAAAAAAGGTTTTTCTATGAACAATGAAAAATGAATTAATTTAAGCAAAAAAGATTTCTATTTTTTCAAGGCGGAGAACATTTTTCTAATAACTATGGCATTTTCAATGTGTTCAGATCCTCTGGGGTGTTTTCTGTAGAGTGATCCTCTAAAGATCCTCTACAGTGATCTTTAGGGTGTGATACATGTCCCACTAATGGAACCAAGGGTTGAGATCATTCCTCACCAAAACGACGTCATTTTGGTGAGGGAAAAAAAAAACCTTCGATTATTTAGAGAGAAGACAGACCGACGGAGGAGAAAAGGAGAGAGAGAAAGAGAGAGTCATGCTAGGTGAGACAAACCAACCGAGAAGAGAGAGAGAGAGAGAGAGAGAGAGAGAGAGAGAGAGAGAGAGAGAGAGAGAGTCATCTCTGGCTAGAAACCCATTGCGACTATCACCACAATAGTGGCCCGGGTGAGGACCCAACCCTTTTATACTCTTTGATTGGGAATCTGGTATCTATTGTTGTTCTTTATACATCTTGTAGTATTGTTATTGATTGAGAGTGGTTTTTTGGAGTCTTTGCTTTTGTTTTGAACAAGTTGGGATTTAGTATTTCAAGGGAAATTCTGTCTGTTTGTTCTTGGGTTCGCTTGACATGTCTTTTCTTCACTTAGGTAGTTTTTCGCTTCTTTCAGAGTATGTGTTTGCAGTCTGAACTTCAGGAAGTAGGGTGTTCTTCGCTCGAGCGGTATTTTGCAGGTCTAAACTTTTAAGAGGGGGTTGTTCTTAGTTCGAGTGATGATTAGCTCACTCAAGCGATCTATTTTGCTGAGGAAATTTTCAGGGAATTTGGTTTCTTTGCTCGAGCCATGTTTTAGTCACTCAAGCAGTATGTTGTGTCTAACGCTCGAGCGATGTTTTGGTCACTCAAATAGTCTGTTAGTATAAAGCTGCGGGAAAAGATCTTTTCACTTTTTTACTTTTCTCTTCCTCTCTTCTTACTTTCTGAACAAAATTTTGTTCTCTTTCTCTCTCTCTCTCTCTCTAAAATCTTACCTAGACTTCCCCATACAACATAATCCGCTAATCTCGCCATCTCAGTGCTTTGGGATAAATGGTATAGTTCATAGTGGTGATAGTTTTAATCTGAAAAGTTTAAGCTTTGGTCTCCGCCAAATCTTGGGATATATCCCTCTTCTCTTTCTATTTTGAGGTAAGGATTTCTTTAACATCTCTACATGATTTTTAGCCTTGTTATGTGCTCTTGAATAGAGTAGTATTTTTGGTTGATTTTGGGTATATAAAAAAGGGGTTTTGAAATGAATTCATTGGAAATGTTGTGGAAATGGTTATATTGATGTGTAGAGTTGAAATCTTGAAAATCTCTCATTTACAATGGATTTTTGAAAGAAACAAATATTTTGTTGGAAAACCTTGGAAATCTTTGGAAATCATTGATTTTGAATAAGGAAGAGAATGATGGGGCAATGTTTGAATCCTTGTTGAGTTGAATAATGGAGTTAAACATGTATTGTTACTGCAAATTTGAAATTATGAATTTTTATTTGTTGCTTGAAAAATTTTGGGGTATCGGTAGAGGTGAGCAGCAGATATTCCGATCTGCTCAAACCGACTTGAACTGATCTGCCGCATCTTGGACGGATGCGTGATGACGAGCAGATGGTTACGGATTGATTTTTTCCAATCCGTCTAGTTTTGGATAGATGGCGGATTTGAGGTTCCTTTGGCCGCAACCGAATCGCCAAACTAAGAGCACCCCTAGTAATTTGTAAGACTTTGTGTTTTTAATTTGTTTAAATATTCTGTTTGTGTTTTCAATTGAACAAGAGTTTAAATATTCTGTTATGTTTTCAATTTATTTTCAATTTAGAAATTCTTTTATCAAATGGCAAGTGTTGATATTTGGTATTTTTGTGTGGAAAATATAAGGATTAATTGTCATTTAAAAAAAAAATCAAATTATATAGTTTTTGAATAAAAAAAAGTAATGAAATAGTTTTCATAATGCATGATTTTCTTATATGTATTTATTATTGGTATTTGACAATTTACTTGATAGTCTTTTGGTTATGTTGAGTTGGATTATTATTCAAAAAAAAAAAAAATATTGACAAGTTATTATGTTCAAAATTTGTAAAAGTTTAAACTACCAAACCGATTCGCATCTGTCTGCCAATCCACCAGTTCGCTCAATCCACATCTATCAATCCAGTGGACGGATGCAGATTGATTTTTTCTAATCCGCCAATCCGACGGACGGATGGCATATTGGAGGTTCCCCGGCCGCAACCAAACCGCGAACACCTCTAGCTATCTATAGAGGATAGCTTTGATTATTGTAGAAACTACATGCGAACTAGGTTAACTTAAACCATTCAGTCATGCATCTCTCATTTGAACATTGTTTCATACTAATGTATTGAAATGTATCATTTTTTAGAAGAAGAGGAAAAAAAAAAAGAAAAAAAGGAGAATAACTTAGAGAATCTGGTTAGAAGGTGTGATTGTGGTTATTTTATGTTGGCATGTGTGTTCTTGGTGAAAGTCTAGAATCCCGTGCGGTTAGGTGTCGATCCTTTCGGTTAGTACCGGTAAATTGGCTTTGGTAGTGCATATATAGCCTACTAGTAGGCACATACTTAGAGATTCTCAGTGTATGTATCCATTACCCTGTTTTCTTATTTGAAAGTAATGGCTCGCGAATTGATTTATAAACATGGCATTGCATTGTTCGAAAGAAGAAAATATATTATTTTAGTAAATGGCATTCATGTGCATTTACCACATGACGTGGTTAAGCATCATACAAAATATTAAATAAATCTTTACTTGGCTTTAGTTCACTTTATATGGAAACCAACTTTCAAGTTCTGATGGTATGCCTCTGCCTAAGAGTTAGCTTAGGAAGATTATGGAGCTGAAGGCTCATTTTCTATTATTTTATAAATATTTTTGTACAAGGGTTTTTATTTGTATTGGGTTTGACCCATTTTTGTACAAGTTTGTGAAATTTTAAATAAATAGATTAGACCTTTTTATTTTTTAAATAGATAAAGAAAGAAATCCACAGATTTTAAATAGATAAAGAAACCCACAGATAGATTTCAAACAGATAAAGTGATAAACTCATAGAGTTTAAACAGATAGAGAAACCTACAGATTTTGAACAAATAAGGAAAAAAATTCAATAGATAGGAAAAAAAATTCAGCAGATAGATATAAATTTGAACAAATAGAAAATAATTTGAACAGATAGATATAAATTTGAATAAATAGTCAAAAAAAAGGCAACAGGTAAATTAAAGGGTAAAATTGGAAACAGAATGTCTTTCAAAACCAACAAAAGGACTTCTCATTAAACCATTGCACAAATTGTGAATCTCTCACTAACAAAAAATATCTACTGGACCTAATATCTTATACCCTCCTTAGATTGGATTTTTCAACAATTTTCTCTTTAAATATAGCTACTCCATCCGTCCCAAAATATAAGGTTGCGTTTGGTAAAGTTTTGTAAATATGATTTGAGAGTATGAGTTGTATTTTAAGTTTGTGAGTTGTGAAATTATGATTTGAGTGTAGAAAATTTGTTTGGTTATGGTTTTTTAATAGAGTTTTGAATTGAGTGTGGAATTGAGTTTTGAAAGTTTGATTTGACATATGAAGTAAGAAAATTTGTTTGGTTATGAGTTTTGGAAAGAGTTTTTAAAACTTAATTCAAATTGTTATAACTCATAACAAAATACACTACTTTCACACTATTGAAAATTCTGATCAACACTCATAACCAAACTCTTTTTAAAATTCAATTAAAAAAATTATTATTAACAGAAAATAACATTAATCAATTTTTTAATTGAAAATATTACAAAGGAAATAATTTTTTTTCAAAATAAATATTCAAGAAATTTAAATCATAAATATTTAAATAATTTAAATAATCTAAAAAATTTAATAAGTAAAAAATTTAAATAAATATTCAAAAATTTTAAATTGTAAAAATTTAAATAATTTAAAATGTTAATATTTTAAATTTAAAAACGACTCTACACTCAAATCGTAACCAAACACATAAAACAAAACTCAATTAAGAAATTATTTTTAAAACTCATAACTCAAAACTCCATACTACTTTCAAAACTTTACACTCAAATCGTAACCAAATACATAACAAAAAAATTAAAATATTTAAAAATATTTTTATAAAATAGAGTTTCAATTTATTTTTATAAAATATTTTAAAATTTAAAAAATTAAAATCGCAATATTTTGAAATTAAAATATTTAAAAATATTCAAAAAATTAAAAAAATCATAACATATTTAAATATTAAAATATTTAAAATCTTAACAAAATTAAAATATTTAAAAAATTAAAATATTGATTTGAATTGAGTTTTGAAAAGAGTTTTGAATTATGTGTTTGGTTATGAGTTTTGAAAAGTAATGATTATGTTTTGAATTGAGTTTTGAGAAATGAGTGTAGAACTATGATTTGAAAGCTCAAAACAAACAACACACTCAAATCAATGGGTGAAACTATAATTTGAGAGGCTTACCAAACAGAGCCTAAGTCCCTTATTACATTTTTTATTGTCCCAAAATATTAGTCCCTTTTAAAAAATCAAGCACCCAAATACTATAAATTTCCTATTTTGTCCTTCTTTTAAATTTATTGACAATACAAAAAGTACAATTATGACAATTGATTTTTTTTAAAATGTACTATCAAGGGGTAATTTTAGAAAATTAATATTTTTAAAGTGTAATAATTGTACTACAAAAAAAAAAAGTTGGATTCCCCAAAAGGGACTTTTATTTTGGGACGGAGTGAGTACTAATATCCAATCATCTTGATTTTTTATATGAATATTTTACTCAACGAGTCTAAAAAATAAATAATTTTGATCACCGAAATCGGTTCCAAAATGAGTATACCAAGCTTAAACACTCTTTCAAATTAAGATGACAACTTAAAAGAAGCCAAATCCGTAAAGTAAAAGGCATTGAGATGTTGACTATTGAGGCATATTTTGAGAAGTCACACTTTGAATCAAAAAGTTATTACAAAAATATTTTTCTCTATCTTTTTTACATCTTTTTATTAAAAAATAAAAAAATCTTTAAAAAAATTAATTCTCAAACCAACCATTAGCCTTGACAGGGCCAACCAAACCAACTGTGTTGTTTTAAATTTGTGGTGTTTATAAACTAATATTTTTTTTTATAAAGGCACATGGATATTTTTATTTTATTTTATTTTTTTGATATTTAATATTATCATAGATTCATGTAACTACTATTTTTGCGGCAATCAATTAATTTAAGTTGCTGCTATGTTATGTTGCAATTAATTGATCTTCTGTTGATTGGTTATTGAGATTTTTAGGAATATAATAATCTAAAAATTTATAACCAAATAACTTAGTTACATAACTTCAATGATCTAGTTGTAGTTTTAAATTTTCTACAAATTTAATGACAATTCAATTCCAAACCAGTCCCATATGTCAACGCCCTGCTGATGTGTAGTAGTCATAAAATAAAATAAATTAGAAAAAAATATATAATGTTTTAAAATTTGAACCGTTAATCAAACTTGAAAAGAGATCAAATCAAGAGTCACTTTTTTAGTTATCGGGTCAACCACAATCAAACCGTGTGCCATAAAGATATAAAAAATTGTACATACATAAAAACAAAAATCTTGATATTTCAATTACAAGAAAAATTATATATAAAAAATACAAGTATTATTATGATAAAAAAAGGAGAAATTACCGGTAAATCCTAAATTAGGGAATGATGATCCATTTAGTCATGTGTTTTTTTAATGAACCCTTTGGTTTTATTTAATTGGTAAGGAATATTTTCCTTTGATTTGGCATAGGCAGAGTTTACATATTTATCGTTGTTATGATTTTGGTGGATTCTTTTCTGCTCATTTGTGTGTAATGATTGAGATGGTAACGTTTACATTTCCATTTTTGTGTGTTTGATTTTTGTAGAGTGATATGCGGTGGATGAATTTCAATTGCTGATTTTTTTTCTTCATTAACATTGATACAGTTAATATTACATTTTTACTACCACAAATATTATTAACATTTCATATCACCACCATCCATACACTCAAAAAATAGGAGAATAAGTGGTACATTACAACACAACAAATCAAAAAAATGTTACTGACATTACATTTCATTAACATTGATACGATTAACATTACATTTTTTATTACCACAAATGTTATTAACATTCCATATCACCACCAACATCCATACACTCAAAAACATGGGAATGTGTGGTACATTACAACACAACAACAAACCCAACACAACAAATGACATTAACATTACACTATTGCCAATCACATATGAAAAATCTAGAAACCCTAGATGTTGATTTGTGATTATGTACCAATTTTAAGCAAAATATAACAATCCCAATCAAATAATCAAAAGAAAGAGACACAAAGATTTTACGTGGAAAAACCACAATTGGACACCTTCCAATTGTGATAAAAAAACCACGGGCAACTGCCACAAGACAATCCACTAAGAAGATTTAAAGGAATTACACAGGTATCACTCTCAATTATCTAGCGAATCCACAACGCCTAATTGAACCAACCTCTATGTGCCTCTTCCAACCCCATCTTCACCACGGAATTGTCTTTCTGATGAGCCACTCCGGATTCCACCAAAGCTTCAGGCTCGAATTCTTCAGAATCCACAACTGAAGAACAACTCTCTCTTTTGTGTATAACAAACAAACCTTTGATGTACTCTCTTTAAACCATGAGTTGAATACTCAATAAAAACATCAAAGAAAACTTAAAAAATATCTCCAGATATAACCCTTAAGAACCAAAAAGAAGATCTAGAGAGATTCAATGAATGAATCAATGAATAGCCTAGATTTGGGAGAAACCCAACTATTTATAGAAAACCAAAGCAATCCTAGTTGGGAAAGAAAACCAACTTCTTGTAGAAAACCAACTTCTTGCAGAACTCCAAAGTAATCCTGTTTTTGAAGGAAACCAACTTCTTAAAGAACTCTTGTTACAACCTTGGTTTTGATCCATGGAATTTGACAACAAAAAGTCCTAACAATCTCCCCCTTTGTCAAATCCTGGATAAAACCAATCTAAAACAAATTTCCTAACAAAATCTCTCAAGCAGCACCACCAACTATGAACCAACACTCAAATCCATGCTCTTGAACAATTATCCTGAAATAAAATAACCACACACAAGCCAACCAAAATATGTGGAACTGGATTAAATAACAAAATATAAATCAATCCATAAACAAAATACTAACAATCCAACTGTACCAAAGAAGGATATAAGCAAAAGTAAAAACACTGTACCATCAACCAAACTACTGTACCATCAATATACATCAAACACTGGTACTGATGAACCAAACTCCCCCTTATTAAAAACAACCACAAACACTGAAAACAGTGAACAAATAATATGGTGGAGCAAGTAAGGAATTTCAGATTTGTACCTTAAAACACACAAGACTATCCAAGAAGCACAATTACTTGAAAACACAATGTGCACAGTCTGTAGAAGATTCCTCATGAAAGAAAGTGATGCATTATGTGAAAAGCATAGATCCCATGATAAAAGTGTGTGTGTGACTCTTGGAGTTCGACAAACACAAGATTCAAATTCTAGTAGTGATATGAAAGCTGGACCTCCGACAAGAGAATCTAAGCACAACTAAGGAAAGTCAAACCACTAGGAATCAAGGGGTATTTGGTGAGTAAAGACGGAGGCTCCCCCTCAATCAATGAATCCTTTATTTTATTTTATTTTTTCTTTCTTTTGCACATTTTTTTTCTTTTTCTTTCTTGTGCACATTTTTTTTTCTTTTCTTTTGCACACTCATTGGCAGCTGACACGCTCAAGAGTATGGAAACCGAACCAGAGAAGCATGGATATAATAAGGATGGCCTGGTTGGTGACTCTGAGGTAGCCTTTTCCTCATGGCTGGACTACAAAAAATAGAGGGGAAAGCCATGGAGATGCAAAAAGATGGAAGGTGGTTAAGAGACTCAACATCACCCATGATATGCTAGTATAGGTCAATTCCTCTAGAAAAGCAAAAGATACAATGTCAGAAGTCCATAAAAAATAATCACTAAGGCTGAAGACTCCCATATTTGCTAATCCAAGAGTGTGTACAAAGTGAGACATACTAATCAAAAAACACACACTCCAAAATGAGTAATGACCACAGAAAGCACACATATATTAACATGTAATGGTTATTCTCATCAATTCCAATATGCACCAAGGACATCTCAAAAAAAATTTAAGCTTGCAAAACCATATTAAGAAAATCTTTTTGGTTTCTTTTTTTTTTTTTTTTTTCAACAATAAAGCAAGACAAAAAACGAACATGCACACACTAAATGACTCAAGAAAAAATATACAGAAATCCAAAAACTAAAACGACTAAACAAATTAACACAAGTCAAGTTTTCTCACCCAAATCTTTTTGGTCTTGACAAAAACAGGTCTAGCAGTCTTGGTAAATGTCGTGGCATTGTGAACACCCTCATGAATCTTGGTATTCTGCCTAGACATGTAAGGTTGTCTCCTAACCCAAAAAGTATTTGAATTTCTACCCTTTTGAGGCACTCTCCCATGCAACTTATAACAATAAGGGCGAATATGACCATGCATACCACAATGATGACAAATAAAAACAGGGTGTACCTTCTTTTCTTTTACCTTACCAACTCTAGGAAGTTTGAGAAGTCTATCCTCATGTTGAATCTTTTGTCCTCCCTTTCCTTGAGTTCTTGTATTATGAGATGTGGAAGCACTCTGTTTTTGCTCTCTCTTATCTCCAAAGCCAATGCCACTCTTGTCTGAATAAATTTGTTGAGACCCAATGATATCCTCCAAAGTCTTTGATCCTTTATTCCAAAGACTAATGGTAACCATGGCAACCTTGAGCTCTTCCTCTTTCTTGATCATCAGTTCTTCTAAAGCAACTTGAGACATCTCGAGAGATTCAATCTTTTCTTCATACATGGCATGAGTTTCCTGTAGCTCATTCCTCTCTGTCTCACAAGTCAACAATTTTGCACAAAGAACTTGTTGATCATCAGCTATCTTGATGGCATTGATTCTAGCCTCGGAAATCTCCTTCTTAAGTTTGACATTCTCACGTTCACATGCTTTGAGTTTTGTTGTGAGTTTGTCATTTAATTTGAATAACTTAAGAGACTCTTTATATAACTTTTTATAAGCTTGCTCAAGCTCTTCATTATCACTCTCCGAGGATTCATCATTAGTGGTATTCTCAACCAACCTCTTTGAATCCATTATCACAAATCAAACAAGATCTCGTTCTAAAAAAAAATATTTTTGTTTTAAACAAAATAGAACGACCCGCTCTGATACCAATTGAAAAATCTAGAAACCCTAGATGTTGATTTGTGATTATGTACCAATTTTAAGCAAAATATAACAATCCCAATCAAACAATCAAAAGAAAGAGACATAAAGATTTTACGTGGAAAAACCACAATTGGACACCTTCCAATTGTGATAAAAAAACCACGGGCAACTGCCACAAGACAATCCACTAAGAAGATTTAAAGGAATTACACAGGTATCACTCTCAATTATCTAGCGAATCCACAACGCCTAATTGAACCAACCTCTATGTGCCTCTTCCAACCCCATCTTCACCACGGAATTGTCTTTCTGATGAGCCACTCCGGATTCCACCAAAGCTTCAGGCTCGAATTCTTCAGAATCCACAACTGAAGAACAACTCTCTCTTTTGTGTATAACAAACAAACCTTTGATGTACTCTCTTTAAACCATGAGTTGAATACTCAATAAAAACATCAAAGAAAACTTAAAAAATATCTCCAGATATAACCCTTAAGAACCAAAAAGAAGATCTAGAGAGATTCAATGAATGAATCAATGAATAGCCTAGATTTGGGAGAAACCCAACTATTTATAGAAAACCAAAGCAATCCTAGTTGGGAAAGAAAACCAACTTCTTGTAGAAAACCAACTTCTTGCAGAACTCCAAAGTAATCCTGTTTTTGAAGGAAACCAACTTCTTAAAGAACTCTTGTTACAACCTTGGTTTTGATCCATGGAATTTGACAACAAAAAGTCCTAACAACATAGGAACCCCAAATCGCAAAGGCACACTAACACACCATCATGTTACGTTTATCCAATGCCTGAGTAGTGCCAATGTCTACTTCTGTGTCTATTTCGGCATGCTCTCCAGACAGTTAATCCGGTTTCCAGCAATCAAAACAAGCCTCGATCCATGTATCGTCAACACGCTCAATGGCATTCCCATCAAATGTACTTTAACCTCTATAGCTATGCTTATATCATCCTCTATAAAATACTAAGCAAATGCATGAGATCACTTGAAACATGCCAACCATTCAACAATAACATTGCATGAAATAGGAAGGAAAAAGTCAAATACAAATTTATTGTAGTAACAGTATGATATATACAAAATCCAAATGGACCATAAACCATTTTGCACAAGATTAATAGAGGTCAAAACAAATTGAATCAGGAGGCATATGATAATATCTTGTTGAATATTATGACCATATTAGAGTGATATGAACAAATTATGTTTATTGGCAAGCCAAAGAAAACTTTATAAATTAGCACCATAAAGGGAATGATGACACACAAAATGTAAAACCTAGAAGAATGAGCATACCAACGGTGTTGAGGGCTCAAAGAACCAAATAAAAAATGCATACTTGAAAAAATAGGAGAATAGTTTACATCGAAAATTAGCAGTATTTTGCAACAATGACACAACACAAATCTGTAAAACTAATCAAACAAATAGAAATGAACTTGGTGACAACTTGTTGCAGGCATGCTCTAAAAAAAATTTGTTGTAATATAAAAAAGAATACACATCGGTATCTTACATCGCCAACTTCATAAATCAGCACCACAACACATGTGGGCATACCAACGGCGTCACATTGTATGTTACATTGGTATCTTTATCACTCCACATTACGCCCACGATGCAAACACGTCCTTTAAAAAGTTACACAACCCAATGTGGAAGCATGTACGAGATATACATTTCATGGACGTAGACGAATGCAGACATTATCCACCAACGTCATCGATAACATTCACTGTCATTAACACCATGAACAAACTCAAAAAACCAGAGACATAACCACCAACCAACACAATAAACAACAAGGAGATCTAACCAAAAAGGGTCTTATCCCAATCTTTTAATTACACAACATACCAAATACCATGTACGCAAATTGCACAAAATTGACATACACAACATGTGGAAGAAACTCCTACAAACGTGAACATTAAGACTCCAACATACCAACATAGCGCTTATACAAATGTAACCAAAAAAAAAAAAAATGAGGTACACTGCATGATATCAAACAGGAAAAAATTACAAATCCACAATACAATTTTCACAGACCAACATGCTAGGCGGAGCATTCAACATTACATCAATGCCAATATTCAGCACAAATCATCTAATGTTACCCACCCACACCTATATAGCACACCACATTGCAAAACACCATCACAAACAAATACGTAGCGTCATTGTTCAACACCACAGCCATCGAGCAATGTGGAAAGCAGGATGTGAACAAGTCTTTATTATGACATCAACGTCGAACACAATGTCAAACGATTAAACACAGCATCGAAACAACAGTAGCAGCACACTTGAAGGAAAGGGGTTTCGTATTTCTAGGGCTTTTGATGAACCATAATGTTAAATTGGTTCAATCAAACATCATTATCCAATGTTACCAAGCCTAAACTAGGCTTGTGTCCCGACGTACATTTTTAAGAATACAACAGAATATTAGTCCATCCAATCTCAATAAACATGACCACCTACCAACCAACCCACAATACCATAACAGACAGTAAAAAACAGAGATTTCGCAACCCAAAATAGGCCATGTGTCCCAATATACATTCAGAAACATCATGTAAGACCGTATTCCATTCAAACTCAACAACCATGCATAATTAACATCCAACCTAGATCACAATAACAATAGTCACATAAACAACGACAGTCTACGATTACAAAATACTAATTTTCTGGTGGATGGCCAAATGTAATGTTCACATATATATCAATTCCCCAAATCCCACAATGCAAATGTATATCACACAAAAAACCCACAAACATCGATTTACCACATAGACGCATAATGTGTAAAACATTATGTACCTTTGCATTTCATCATCATCGTATGGAACTCTAGGAGTTTTGGGATCGTATAAACGGGCGACTACGAAGTGACGTCCTCGTTGGCACAAATTACACCGTTGACGATGGGTTGGGAAACGAACGGGGTGTCGTCCTGGTGTGGATTGATCCAGTTAGGGTGGAATTTGTTAAGAACCCTATTTGGCAGTCTCTCAAACACATTTATGGTTTCATTACACTAACATGGTAATGTTATCAATGTAGGAACGTTGATTGCCAACAAAGCCTTACACACACGAGAACATTCAATGGAAAATGATGGAAAACTGAAAAAAAGCCTATAGTGTGCTCAAAGCCTACAAATGTAATTTGACATTACCCAAAACCCACATCTGCCCCTTTTGTGAACATCAAATATGTGCGTGGATAAGGACAGAAATGACATAATATTTGACTGAGGACTTTTCGGTTGAAAAGAAAACATGCGGGACTAATTGGTGCACAAGTTCATAACTTGGGATTTATTGGTGCTTCACCCTAAAAAAAATTGTATAGTATTTACTACTAATAATAAAGTCATAATTGTAAAAGATCACTAGTTTTTATTTTTGAGGAAATAAATTTTCAAACCTCTTTCCAAACAATTGATTAAATGCAACAACTTTGAATTTGAAAGAAAATCAAAATTTCAATTATCCTCCAATCAATTTTATTAAAATAATTTGAATAAATGGTGTTCATTTTGAAGAAATTTTCTCTTATGAATAAAAAAGATTTCATAATCTCTTATAGCAACTCCAACCATGCTTTTTGTTTTTTACTAGCTAGAATATAAAAAAGGAATTCTTTATTTTGCCTAATTCCTTTTTTACTTATTACTCCAACGCTACTCTTTATTTTACCTATCATACATGAATTGTTCAAAGAGCATTTCAAGGCTCTTCAAATGTAACTAGTCTTGAAGAATTTTGTTAAAATAGCTATTGTAATAGTTAGCCCATTGGAGTATGTATGAGAGGGTCCAAGAAGATCGCTGAAAAATTCAAAGGTCGCTGGTAAAGTTGCTGGAATCTTTGAATGTCGCCGGAAACTTCGAATCTCATAAAAAAATATGGAGAGACTAATCTTCAATGATCACAACTAATGGGAACTCACATAGAGAAAAGATGATGGGAAGAAAATGTTGGGTGAAGAAGACGACAAAGAAACTAGAGAGAGATAATTATGGCAAACTCCCATAGATCCCACATTCACTCTTAAGAAAGGAAAATATGGACTCCTGAAGGCTCTCTTTCTCTAAAATCCTTCTTAAAGCTATGGGGAGTGATTTATGTATAGGAAACTCAAATGGTGGAGTCCCATGTGCAAGGCCATGGGGGAATATTTGTCACAACCCAACCCCGGTACCCAGATTTAGATGTAGTGACTTGCCGATTCTTAAATTGCCAAGGAATAATTCTAAATTTAAACAAATTAATAACACAGTGGAGTAAACATAATTTAATTAATTATGCAGCAGAGTAAAATTAAAGGTGTACATAAATGTTTATTCTAGTCAAAACGTGCATGCAAGCTTTTATTTATTTAATAAGGCCAGACAATAATTACAGATATTTAAAAAAGACGGTGTTTATCCCAAGCCTTGGTCCTTTTATCCCAAGCCTTGGCCCTGTTATATAGGGTAAAACAATTCTCCTTAACTTTCATCACCTGAAAGGGTTTAATAATTATAAGTACATGGCAGAGTGATGAATATTATATTAAGAGGATAAGGGTATACAAATCACCATAGATAATTATTTAGGCAAAACAGTAAATAGTTTGGTTTGAACAAATAAAGTCTTTTAAATGACAAAAATTGAATTTAGAATCATATAAGCAAAATAATCATAACCGTAGTACAGAACAGAACAGATGGTCAATGGATCCATGACAAACAGAGGGTCACTAAAGTGACTAATCAGAAGGTCAATGGTTATTTAAGTCTTCCAAGGCATGGAACCTCCAAGGTGGTACTTACAAATTACATTGTCAAATATTAAATCCCCAAAATCATAAATAGTTTATATCCATGGGTTTCTCTTTTTAGATAAATAGGGTTCATAAAATAAAAACATAGTTGAAATATTGATATAATTTATAAAGCATAATTTGCCTAAAATAATTCATAAAACAAGAAAACAATTTATGATTACTCAATGTATAATATAACTCACCTTAATGTTGATCCCTACTATTTATTTTTATTCCCTCCGAGCTCCTCTCCTTGCTTACTACTTCATTTGCTTTCTGGTTTATGTTGTCTTGCCACTACCTCAACTCTTTATATACATGGTCATAGGTGCTGACTCACCTAAGCTAATGGAGGATTTATCCATATAGGTAACATTACTTAGGCCCTTAGACCCTCTACCTTGCTAACTTTATCAATTGCCATCCTTTGCTCCAAGATGATCTTAGCTCCTAAGTAGACAACTCATACAACTTAAGCCTAATTCCATTTTGCCCATACAATCTACTAATTCCATGGTTATGTTTTGATTTGGCCCAAATAATATAATAACTACATTGTTATGTTTTGGTAAAACCAATGCCCCCTAATTCAAATTATATTACATTTAGCACATATAATTTTGAAATTAAATATTTTGTTATATATATATATTGTATTAATTTAATTAAACATTTGGGGTGTCATATTTCTCCCATTCTAAATAGAAGTTTGTCCCCAAACTTGCCGTACCTTGGTTTTTGAAAAGATGTGGGCATTTGGCCAATATTTGATTTTCAATTTCTCATGTAGCTTCTTCGACACAATGATTTTGCCATAAGACTTTCACAAGAGGTATAGTCTTGTTTTGGAGAATCTAATCACGACGGTCAAGAATCTGTACTGGTTGCTCTTCATAAGAGAAATCTTCTTGAACTTCTAAATCTTCATGATCAATAATATGTTCTTAGTCTCAAAGATATTGTCAAAGCATTGAAACATGAAACACATTGTGAATATTAGATAATTCTGGTGGTAGTGCAAGACAATACACTACAGGGCCAATCCTTTCTAATGTCTCAAATGTCCCGATGTATCGCAGGTTCAATTTTCCTTACTTCCCCAACTCAAGGACTCCTCTTGTTGGTAAGATTTTAAAGAAGACATGATCTCCTACCTGAAACTCCAAATCTCGTCTCCACGCATCTGCATAGCTTTCCTGACAGCTTTAGATAGTGTGGATTAGCTGTTGGATGAGTTGGATTTTATCACTCATCATCTGCACAATTTCTGGACCTAATAATTTCTTGTTTCCAACCTCCGTCCAACATATGGGTGATCGATATTTTCTCCCATATAGCGCTTCATACGGTGCCATCCCAATGCTCGCTTGGTAACCATTGTTATAGGCAAATTCTACTGATGGCAGATGTTCGTCTTAATTTCCCTTAAGTTCTAATACGCATCCTCGCAACATATTGTAGCTCGACTTTCTTCGCACCCCCTTTCGGAGAGCTCGAATTGGTCCTACATTTCAGACTCTTATCACGGTTCTGAATCTAATCTCACAAAGTGCAATGTGAGACTGACAAACACCAAAGAGTCCAAATTCGGCAAATCGTTTTGGAAAATTGATTTTGAATCAAAAAGCGCCAAAAATGGACTGCTTTGCCAGATTACAGAGTCGCTACCTAAATATTTTATTTTGGGAAAATTTAGGAAACCCTGACTCGTGCCAAAGGCCACGTGTCTGTCATCACCAAAGTTGTCTCGGCTTGGGAACTTGGGTACAAGGGGGGAAGGTCATGAAATGAGCACCCCCGCTCACCCGATCAAAAGATCGGCCTCTACTAACCATAATATGTTGTTTTATAAACCTCATGTATTCTTATTCCGGTTATTAACTAACTTTACTATGTGACGCACACACAAGCAAGTATAGACTAAGATCGCAAGAATTGGAACGAATTCAACTCATGTTTTTTTTCGAAAATGGTTTGAATTTGCCACCCTCAAGTGGGCTAAAACGCAGATTTGCCATCAAACATGATGGGCTTAAAACATGATTTTCCACTTTGCAAAGTGGGCTTTAAAACTCTTATTTATCGAATTATTCCAATTCAAACAACAAAGCCATCATCCATAGGCATTCATGCAGTTTAACATTTAAGCACATAGGCAAGCATGCGAAACATGGCAATACGGTAAACACACTCATGCAAGTATACTAAAGCATAAAACTTACCGAGTACTCCAAGCCAAAACAAAAACTAGTTAGAAAAATGCATGATCTTAACTATACAAGATGCCTAATGCAACACATGCAATATGAAATTAATAGGCTCAGCTACTAATATGGCATTTGACACAATTTGATGACATGATTTGAAACACGTATTCAAATAAGTATTGAATTTGCAATGCAGTTTGAATGATGCGCCGAGCCTCGGTGCATGCAAGACAAATGAATGGATGCAAACATGCGAGCATAAGGTATGCTAATTGAAAATGACCCTAAACTAACCATCAAAAGCGGTTAAGTAAAAAGGAGAAAGACGCGGGGTTGGAAGACATGCACACACGCACGCACACTTATTACAACATTACGCCCTCACGAAGGAGGGTCCGAATAAATAAGCTAAGCTAAGCTAATTATTACAAACCAAAACTAATTAACTGTTCTAGTTAACTAATTATTACAACACTTAAAATAAATTAACTAACTATTCTAAGCTAGCTAAATATTACAAAATGAATGAATTAATTAAACACATTAACTAACTAATTACAACACTTGTATGAAGGAATTAGCTAACTTATTCTAAGCTAACAAAAATGATTAAATGGCCTTGAGGGTGAGGGACGCATGCATGCTCGATTGCTCCTCCCGAAAATACACCGCCTTGCCATCAAACGTCTCTGTTTATACATCTTTGAACCTCTGAAAATTGTGCCAACTTCCAGAACACCTTTGCTCCATCTCAGGAACACACAGAGAAACTCTTCATTGATGGCCGGTTGGCCACAAAAGGTGGTTTTCGGCCACTACTGATGGCCGATCGGCCACTACTTCCCTGAACTTCTTTTTTTGCTGCAATAGAGAGCAAACAGAGGCAAAGCAGTGTATTCTTAAGGAGTGTATGTACTGCTACCCTCCTTATCATCTCTCAAGCTCTAAGGAGTGTAGCTCTTGGCTCTCAAGCCATCAACCAAGCATTTTCAGTGCATGATGGCTAGAGAACCAAGCTTGTACAAGGTCAATGAATGCACAAACAAGACCAAAACAACCACCGCCCTATCATGCATGATCAAGGATGACGGTGACTAAGAAAAGTGGCACGTTTCATCACTTTGAGTATGAAACGTCCCATTTTTCTTGTCTCGGATTAATGTCCAATCCAACACATGCAATGCAACACAAAGATGCTTATCTTGCCTCTTCTACTTGTTCATTTTTGTTTACTCATTTTAGCTTACTAATCCATTCTTTAATTGATTAGTCCAAAACTGAGTGTCCTCTAATGGAAGATGTGTCATCTAAGGGATGGTTTAAGGCAAGAGAGAGGTCATACCTTTGATTAGTAAAAACCCTCAAAAGAGGATTGAAACCATTAAGCACAAACCTCAATCTCAAGCTTAAACACAACCCTAAGGCTAACCAACCCTCAAAGCAAATGAAAAGTGAAGAAATGAGGGGGGTTGTAGATATGATATGTGCTAAAAATGAGTGATAAAGGCATAAACAAATGCTATCAACTCAAACAAGAAGGTGTCTAAGGCCTAGAACACCAAACTTGTGAGGACTATTACACTAGAGACATACAAAATAAAGCTCAAATGTAGCCAACAGCTCAAAATAGTACTAAATTAGTCCAAAATAGGTCTTGAAACATGCTGGAATTGAAAAGGCTAGATTAATAGGCTAAGATAAGGAGCATGCTAGACTAGTAAGCAAGATACAAGGAGGGGAGGCTAATCCCTTCAAATTTGGACTTCAAAACCTGTTTTTAGCCACTGAATTAGATCTGAAAAACAGTGTTTAAAAGCTCTGAAAAGATGATGCAAGGGTGGGAAACACAAAGGCAAAGGCCTCCAAAACAAGGTACAAAGAAAGGCTATCAACCTCTCAACCTTTAATAGCCTTTGGACCCAAGCTTCAACCCAAAAACACAGAGTTTTTTATAGCCCAAAATCAGTTGAAAGACATGCTAGAATGAAGACAAAACTAGCTAAGACAATAAGCTAAAACATGGGGTTACACTACAACCATGCAAAAGACTACTCATACAACATAAACAGTTCAAAATAGAGCTAAAGCAGCCAAAATCAGAGGCAAAAACATGCTGGTAATAAGCTAAGTTAAGCTACAAAAACATGCCAACATATAAAGCTATCTAGGTATGCAAACAAGACACAAGGAGAGGAGGCTAACCCCTCTAATTTTGGACTTCAAAATAGGGTTTTTACCACTGAAATAAGTCTAAATTTCAATGGTTAAAAGGTCCAAAAATTTTGATTTGAATATGCCAAAAGATGGCACTAAAAGCTTCACAAGCTAAGAGACAAGAAGGGTGGACCACCGCCTAACTCAAAAATTTCTTAAACCACCATTTTTAAACCTTAAAAATAGAGGTTTTTGTAGTTTAAAACCAGGCCAAAAATAGTACAAAAAGATGGTAAAACAAGTTATGCAAAACAAGTTTTAAAGGTGAGTCTTATACCTCTTGAAGCCAAGCACACTTTAGGCACAAATGAGGCACCAAATCAAACTAAAATCACCTTCCAAAGCTCAAAGAATGTCCCAAGGAATCTCAGCCCAAAGACAAGCAACTTTGGTCAAGGATGTCAAGGCAAACTAGAAGTGTATCTCTACTTGTATGCACAAAAGGGCAAGAGAGAGAAATCTAGAGAGAGAGAATTATAGAGAGAGAGGCTCCCAAACTTTCTAACCTTGAAATATGAGAGATATGGCCTCTATATATAGAAAAAAGAGAGCCTTGGTTGAAAATATCTGAAAATGGGATAGCTGGAGCAGTGCAGAATAGTTGGAGGAGAAATATCTGCAAAAAATCTGAGTTTTGGACACCAATGGCCGATCAGCCATCATTGGTGGCCAATCGAACACATCCATGGCCAACCGTACACATCCGTGGCTGACCAACCACCAATGGTGGCCGACCGTACACATCCGTGGCTGACTAGCCACCACTGGTGGCCGACCGTACACACCTGTGGCCAACAACAAAAATCTACTCTCCAGGCTCAATTTCAAATGGGCATAACTCCTTTATCTGGACTCCTTTTTCAGGTCATTCTTGACCCTAAACTGAAGCCCCAGAAGTCTTGTTTCCAATGGTGGTAGCCTCACATCAAAATTTGAAGTGTGCTAAGAGATATGCTTCTTTTAGTGAAGACTGCTCAGTTTTGATCCTACCCAGATTCATGCCTAACTTCTACCAGCCATATCTCCCTCATCTGGTCTCAGCTTGAGGAGATTCTTGAGTGTAAAATGAAGCCCCAGAAGTCTTCTTTCCAATGGTGGTGGCCTCATAGCTGAAATCCAAGTGTACAAAAGGGTAGACCTGATTTAGCGAGAGTTACTCGACTCTCTCTTAACGATTCATGCCCAACTTCTTCCCCAACTAGGTTTCTTCCCTCTCCTCCAATCTTCTTCAACTCCAAACCTCTAAACAATATGTTTTAAATATTTTTTCAAAGAGTTCACCTCTCTTTCATTTATTTCCACTTTGTCCTTGCTTGGTTTACCGAAAAGTGCAACATTTAACAAAATGCGAGCCTCGGAACATCATAGAAGCATTTTCAAAAATGTTTCGAAAGAGAGGGTTTTAAGGTCTAAAATATTTTTGGTCAAAAGGCTTTGGTCCAAAAAGGGGGTGTGAGGTTGGAATTTGATGCTCTCCTTGCCGAAGAAATCGAACTTTTGCACTGCAAAACTTTCATCACCAAGTAAGCAATCAGTGGCACCCAAGTCTTAAGGGCGGTAAAAAATGAGGTGTCTACACATATCCTCTAATATTTGAATCATTCTTTCAGATTGTCCATCAATTTTTGGGTGATAAACGGTGCTAAACTTTAGTGTTGTTCCCAAAACTGCCTATAATTTATTCTAGAATTGAGATACGAACCTAGGGTCTCGATCAGATATAATGGATACCGGGGCGCCATGCAGTCAAATGATCTCCTTGATATACAAAGTGGCAAATTTGCTAAGAGAGTATGTAACTCTAACGGGTAGGAAATAAGTTAACTTCATTAATCGATCCACTATAACCCATATTGCATCATTCTTTGAGGCTGATTGTGGTAATCCAATAATGAAATCCATGGTAATGTGTTCCTATTTTCATCCAGGAATATGGAGTTGTTGTAGTAGCCCTACAGGTCTCTAATGCTCTACCTTAACTTGTTGACATTGAAAGCATTTGGAGACCTGGTTTGCTATGCCTCTTTTCATTCCCATTCCACCAATAATGGTTTTTTAGATTGTGGTACATCTTTGTATTTCCAAGATGAGTTGCGAATCTCGAGCTATGGGCTTCTACCAATATTTTCTTGTTGATCTCTGGAATATTAGGTATGTAAATTCAGTCTTGAAACTTCAGTATCCCATTATATATAGTGAAATCAGGATTGGGTGTACTTCTTTTTTTGTCATAACTTTTCTTTGAAACTTTATCTTCACATCGACACATTTTAATTTCATCGATTAAAGTGGGTTCTATGAGTGTATTGGCAAGAAATCCATCATTCTTGTATAGAACCAACTCCAAATCTAACTTTTCCAGCTCCCGTATAAGTGGTTTCTTGTTAGTGAGGATACATGTCAAACTTCTGGTGGCCTTCCGGCTTAACGCGTCTGCTACCACATTAACCTTGCCAAGGTGGTGCTGAATCTCACATCATAATTTTTCATAAATTCTAACCACCGTCGTTGCCTCATATTTAATTCTTTCTGTATAAACAGATATTTGAGTCTCTTGTGGTTAGTGTAAATTTCATACGTTACCCTATAGAGATAATGACGCCAAATTTTGAGAGCGAAAATCACCATAGCCAATTCCATATCATGAGTTGGGTAGTTCCTTTTGTGAGTCTTCAATTGGAAAAAGGCGTAGGCAATAACCTTTCTCTCTTGCATAAGAATATAACCAAGTCCATTATATGAGTCATCGTTATATAAATTACAAACCCATTCGTTCCAGTAGGAAGTGTCAATATAAGAGTTGTCATAACTCTACTTTTTAACTCTTGGAAGCAACGTTCTCATTTGTCAGTCCACTTGAACGGGTATTTTTTGAATCAATTGCGTCAATGGTGACACAATCTTTGAGAAATCCTGAACGAAATGTCGATAATATCTTGCTAATCCCAATAAACTTCGAACGTCAGATACATTAGTGTAGATACCCCATTTTTGACCGTCCTCAAGACTTGGACGTCATCATTTGTGCACTTGATGAATATGATTGCATGTGCTCGTTTTGTGCTTGAAGTCCTTGGCGGAATGCCACAGCTTTGAGCCTTGCACCCTTGTCACCTTGTTTTTAGACCAAAACCTTGGTGTTTCAAGCTTGAACCTTTTGGTGACCTGTCGGCCACCACCATGGGTTGTCGGCTATGTCTTTTGGTTGTTGGCCATTGGTGTGGCCAGTCGGCCATCAGTGTGTTTTGCAGATATTTTATCCCAGTTGTGCCAACTATTTTGCATAGTTGCATGCATCTGTACCCATGTGTAGGGCTGGATCTCCTTGTATGGAATTCATGTTTTCTATATATATGGGGGCTCCTCCCCTATTTTTGAGGGTTAGAATTTTTGGAACAAAAATCTCTCTCTCTCTCTCTCTCTCTCTTTTTCTCTCTTGCAAATTTGTGCATACTAGCCTACATACACTACACTTTTGCCTACACCTCCTTAACCAAAATTGATCACCTTTGAGTTGAGGTTCTTAAGGCCATCTTGGAGCTCTTGAAGGTGGTTTTGGCTTGAATTGTTGCCTAAAGTTGATCTTTCCTTTAAGAGGTATAATACTTCCCCTTTTACCTTGCTTTGAATACTTATTTTTCTATCTTTTTCCCATTGTTTTGGGGTTGTTTTTTGGGTTGTAGAAACTCTGTTTTTGTGGGCTGAAATTGGTGGTTTAGGCTATTTAAGGTTAAGGGGTGGTTCACCTTTCTTTATTTCTTGTTTTGAAAGGCCTTTCCATATTTGTTTCCCACTTTCAAACTTTTTTTTTTGGGCTTTCGAACACCGAATTTCAGAGTATTTTCAATGATAAAAATCATGTTTTGAAGTCCAAAATTGGAGAGGTTAGCCTTCCCTCCTTATGTCTTGTTTGCTAGCCTAGTTAGCTCCATGTGTTAGCTTAATTTTGTAGCCTTTTGTAGCTTAATTTCAGCATGTTTTAGGCTCTATTTAGGACTATTTTAACTCTATTTTTGTCTGATAGGCAACAGTGGCATGGTAACGGGTTTCCGAGCAAGGCAAATCGAGCATGCATCATCCACGCATTCTGAGGCAGAGCTACGACGGTCTCTTTAGTTTCATATTTAGGCTGTTTTTGTAATTAATTTGTTAATTAATTAGAAGTTTTGTAATAATTAATTAGCTAGGATAGTTGATTCATTATTTGGCCTGTATTATTCTTTCGGACCCTCCGAGCGAGGGCAATTGTTGTAATAAGTGTGCGTGTGTGTGATGCATGCCTTCCAACCCCACGTCTTTCTCCCTTTTATTTACCAACTTATGATGGTTAGTTTTAGGGCATGTTTCAATTAGCATCTATATGTTCGCATATTTGCATTCATTCATCTGTATTGCATGCACCGGGCTCGGCACATCATACTAACTGCATTGTATTTCAATTCTAAGTTGAATACATGTTATCTGTTACATTTCATATGCCATGTGTAGAATAGCCGAGCCTATCTTAGTTGCATTCTTGTATGTGTTGCATTAGGCATTTCAGCATAGTTAGGATCATGCATTTGATTACTAACTAGCTTCTGTTTTGGCTCGGAGTACTAGGTAAGCTTTTATGCTTTAGCATCCTTGCATGTATGTGAGTAACTGTCATGATAGCATGCTTGCCATGAGGCTATATGCTTATATGATATAACTGCCTGAATGCCTGTGGGTGAAGGTTGGATTATCCAAATTGGAATAATGCATTGATTGTGAGTTTTAAGCCCACTTGAGAGTGGCAAATCATCTTGTTTTCTAAGCCCACCTGAGGGTGGCAAATTCACATTTTAGCCTACTTGCGAGTAGCAAACCGTTTCAAAAGCAAACATGAGGTGTTTTGTTCCAATTCAGGTGATCCAATCTATACTTGTATGCTGTGTGCATCACGTAGTAAATCTAGGCTAATAACCGGAATAAGAGCACATAATGTTTTCAAAACTCGATATCTTGGTTAGTAGAGGCCGATCTTTGATCGGGCGAGCGGGGGTGCTCACGAAGTGACCTTCCCCAATCTCACCCAAGTTCCCGAGCCGAGGCAACTTTGGTGATGACAGACACGTGGCCTTAGGCAACGAGTCAGGGTTTCCTAAGTTCCCCCAAAATAAATATTTAGGTGGCGACTCTGTATCTAGCAAAGCAGTCCATGTTTGGTACTTCTTTCAAAAAAATCTGTTTTCAAAAACGATTTGCCGGATTTGGACTCTTTGATGATTCATCGGTCTTGCATTGCACTCTGCGAGATTAGATACAGGACCGTGACATTGAGTCCTGAACTGTAGTGAGCCCAATGAACAAAACAGGATTTTCCCTCTCGGGATGTTCGGGGACGTCTACACCCGCATTCTTTAAATCCTTTGGAGAGTGTATTTAATTCCCTTATTTTCATTTTGGGAGTCTTTGGAGTTGTGAATGTTGGTTTTGGAGGAGTGTAATCCGATTTAATCTTGTTGGGTTTGGTTGTTCGCGTTTGTTCGGGTTAAACGTTCCTTGGGAACTTAGAAATTTTGCCTTGGGGTCGACACTAGCCTTGCTAAAGGTCGACCCTTGCATGTTGTAGTGTTACTGGAAGTGTCGCTGGAATATAGGGTCGACACCAGCCTTGGTGGTGTCAACACCTTCCTCTTGTTGCTGTCTACAAGGGTAGACACCAGTCTGGGAAAGGGTCAACCCTCTTATGTTGCAGAATTTCTGTGTTGGTTGCTGGAAAATAGGGTCGACCCTCTCCTGTCAAAGGGTCGACCCCCTTGCTTGTACCAGATTAACTTTTCTTCATAAAGGGTCGACCCCCCTGCCCAAAGGGTCGACCCCTGCGTGTTTTTTTCAGATTTTTGGGGTGGTTTGGGCCTTACTTTTGAGGGGTTTTGGGTCCATTATTTTATTGGCCTTAGGGCTACATCTCTATTACTATAAATAGGCTCAAAACGTGTTTCATTTCACTTTTTCTCTTCTTTCTTCTCTCTCAAACCGTGAGCTCTCCTCTCTCTCTCTCTAAACTCAAGCTTTTGGCACCAAAACCTCTAGATCTACTCACATAGAGTGATTGTTTCACCATGGTCCCTTGAGAAAAAGTGTAGATCTCGTCAAAAGCTTCCTTTTGGTCCGATTGGTTCATGGTTTCGTCGCCATTGATTGTTGGGTCGTCATCTCTTGGCTTCAAGAGGTAGGGGTTCTAGTTCTCTTCAATACTTATATTGATAGATAGATTTGTAGTATTTTCATTATATAAATGCAAAAATATCCATTTTTGAGCATATAGAGTAAATCATGAGATTTGGGGATTTAGGGTTTGACATGTTGGGGGTTTTAATTGTTGGGTTAAGATGATGGGTTATGAGCCTCAAGTATGAGGTCAATGGAAAAATTGGAATGAAAAGTAATGGCTTGAGAAGTTTGAAATTTTATTAAAATTCTTGATTTTTCTTAAAAACCCTAGGTTGATCCATGATGATAATCAATGATTTTGTCCAAATTGAGAGTAGAATCATGAAATTGAGGTATTGAATTGTATATGTATAAGTTTAATTGGATTTTTGAGATGTTTCAAAATTATGTTAAAAATTAGCGATTGAACTCTTAATATGAACATTGTAATTCATGCTATAATGTGAAAGGAAAATTAGGGAAATAATCTATTAATGATATGGATGACATGAACTCGGTTTTGGAATGTTGAGACGGGATTCAAGGATTTATTTTGAATTATGTTGAATTGCAAATAGTGTTGGTGAACTAAGTGATGTTGACCTTTGTTGAGTTATGTTGTGTTGAATAAAGTTGAATTGAATGGTGTTGAACTAGGATGAATTGTGTTTGAATCATGGTGAGTTGTGTTGAATTGTGTTGTGTTGGGTTGTGTTGAATTTCGGTTGAGTTGTGTTGGGTGTCTGGAGTTTGGGTTGTGTTGTGTTAGGTGGTGTTGTGTTGGTACTCGCGCGGGGAGTTGAAAAATGGTTTTTCGGTGCCCACAACCGTCCGTATCATAGCCGGTAAATGTGGGGGATGGTTTTGAAAATTGAGAAAAATGGTTTTTCGGTGCCCATGACCGTTCGTATTAATAGCCGGTAAATATGGGGGTAGGTTGAATTAAAGGTGCCCAATTGCCCTGTCTAGGCTTATCGCTGGACGAATGTGGGAAAAATGGTTTTTGGATGTCCACATAGTCCTGTCGTATTGTAGCTGGCGAAATTGGAAAATGGTTTTTGGGTGTCCACACAGTCTTGCCGTATTGTAGCCGGCAAAAGTGGAAAAGCGGATGGTTTTCGAAAATGTTTTGGATGCCCATGTCCTGCCGTATAACAGCCGGCAAATGTGGGGGATGGTTTCCAAAAGTTGAAAAATGGTTTTGGAAAAATATGGTTTTTGGAAAAACATGGCTTTTGAGAAAAAGGTTTTTGGGAGTTCACTTCCCGCCATATAGTAGCCGGCGAAAGGTGAAAAGTGTTATGGATTGGGTGCCCGCTATCCCACCGTGGTGAGTCGGCAAAAGGTGGATTGTGTTGATATATGTGTTAAGTTGATGATGATATTGCGACTTGTGATGAATCTGTGAACTTGTAAATTGATGTGTATGTTGATATGAAAAGGAAATGTATGTAGACATTATTCATGATGTATGGAAACCAGAAATGAGTAAGGGATTATGGATTGGTGATGGTGAACTTAATGAATTAGTGACGACAATAAAAATAATTTATGAACGTTGTTTTATAACAAAATGAAAGACTGAATTAAAAAGGGGGTCTATTAGTCTTGTATCATCTTGAATTGAAATTTTGAGAGTGTAACTAATGGAATGACTTGGGCATAGGAGAATGGTTAATAAATTAAAAAGGGGAAACTTGAACTTGAATTTAAGGAGTTCTAAATAAATATAATGAGTAGAATGGAGGAATGAAAGAAAAAGAGAAATGTTAAAAATGTGAATTGAATAAGAAATAGTTTGGAATTGGTTAATAACCTTTAAACGATATTGTTTCTTAAATGAGTTTGCTTCACAAAGTACTATGCCTTCCAAAGTTAACAAATGATTTCAATGGTTGAAGGTTTTCTTAAAAGTATTTAAATAGTTTTGAGGAAAAAGGTACTTTAGTTATGATATTTCAAAATTTTAAAATGTCACCCTACTATATGGTATCACCTTGCATGCATGATCATTTCTATCTGTGTGTTTGCTATTGACTTAGAACTATGAGACTCCTACTGGGCATTAGTGCTCACCCCTGTTGTTTTTATCTTTTTACAGGAAGAAGTGTGGATTCTGTAGTTGAAGAGTTACGAGTCCATAAGTCTGTGTGTATAATCTCGTTGTGGATACGAAGAAAGTAATTGTTGTATATTGATATTTGTATTTATTCATTTGTCGTTTCTTAGTAGAAGATTAGCATGTATCATTGTTATTATTGTACTCATTGAGAGTGAGAGAACATGTATCATTGTATCTCTATTACTCAAGTGTAATAGATAGTTGTATATATATATTGAAAAAAAAAATGGACCAAAATTTCAGGCTTTTGATAATGTTTCCGTGTAATTAAAATTGGGGAGTGACAAAAGTAGAGACTTCATCAATTGAGTGGATGTTACAATAGAGTTCCTGCACCCAAGAAATATTTTGGGGGCCGGAGAAGAGTAAGACACGGTCACCACCCAAGGCATCAAAAATAGAATAGATGGGGATTGACTCGAAGGTATTGGGTTCGACATTACGCTCTAGGTGGACTGTCCTAGAGTCGTACAACTCCCGATACATGTTGGCTTTCTCCTTAGACTAGAATTTCTGAGTGTTATATGAGCTACCGGACACAGTGCCCTTTTGGCGTTTAGAAGATTCAGCCATGACTAAATCCACAACAACACACATAAATCCACCAACGAACAAACCACAAACAACCCCCCCAATTTAAAACCCACCAAGAGGCACACAAACCCCAATCCCTTGTAACGTCCTAAAATAAATAAAAATAAACCATCCACAATATTCAGTAAATGACAATGCATTTTGAAAATACACTCTTCCATTCATATGATTTCATTAGTACAAAAGATGACACATGCAACTATACATTCATAGGCCCTTACCTTGAATTTATAGCATGTATCATAAGTAAAAGATATGAACCAAAAGTTAAACAGATAATCAAATGCCCTAAGGCTACAACTTTACAAGACGATGCTTGGTTATAACAAAAGTGAGTCTGAACTCAATACAGTTAAAGCCCTAGACTTGTACAAAAATAAATACAACAAATAAGCAAAAAGAAGCCTTCAGATCGAAGTTCCTCCCAAGTTATGTTCTTAGCTGAGGCATATCATCAGTACCTCAAAATGGTTTTCCACATAGGGTGAGCCAAAGCCCAGTAAAGATACTCTGACACAGTATATGAATCTTAACAAAGTTATAAGATGAATGCATATGCAATGCTCATGCCAAAATGTTTTACATTTCTTTCCAAAACCATGACATGCCAAGTTTATATCACAATTTATGAAATTATTTCCTTTACAATAGAAAACAGGGTTGTGAGTACGACTCTGGGAATCTCTAGGTACGTGTCTGCAAGTAGGCTATACAAGCACTATTAATTGTCATTTTTACCTATATTAATCGGAAGGCTCAACACCTAACCACGCGGGTTTTTGGACTTTCACCAACGACACACAAGCCAACATAATACCACAACCACACCCCCCACCCAGAGGTATTCACCATTTTTTCTCAAAACAATAAACATTTTCAATGTATTAATTATGCAACAAATGCTCAATGCAAAGGATGAGAAATTAGTTTCAATTCTCCTAATTCTCATGCAATTTTTACAACCATTATAGCTATCCTCCACCGATAGCCCTAAACAGATAGATAATTTTAACAAAGATATACTTTCTAAAATTTTAAGATGAGAGTGATAATACATATCCAACTCCACCATCATCATCATCACCATTCCAATATCACAAAACCCGACATCATTTCCATTTTCTCTTTACAAAACCAAATATTCATATTTTAGGGCAAAAATCTCCTTTTCTCCCAAAAATCAATTCCAAGTATCAAAACCAACCATTTTATCACAACTCAACCACATTTACAATTCCGCAAACATTTTTAAGAATGCATTTTAAAAACCCTCATTTGATTTTTAAACTGAAACCCTAGATTTGTTCAAAAATCTCCAAACCACAATGTTATTTTAGAAAAACAAATAACTAAGTAAAAAATCATAAGAAAGTATGAAGAAATCCCTACCTCAAAGACCAAGACAAGAGGGAACAAGAGTCAAAGTTGAACGGAGCCAAAAATGGACTTTACTTTAATTAGAACGAAACCCTCATCCTGCTCTATCTTTTTCTCAAAGGGACACTAGTGTAAAAATCAACGAATCAAATTGTATATAAGGTTTATAGATGGTTTCTAGAGAGAGAGAGTGTGTAGATGTGAGGTTTTTAAATGTTTAGAGAGAGAGATGAAAAAGTGACTCAAAAAGTGATTTTTACAAACTGATATGCGCCCAAAACACAACTCGAGTGACCAAACACAATAAGTGAGACCACTCGAGTGAACAAAGTGACTGCTCGAGCGAAGAATACCATGCTCCTGGAAGTTTTGCAGACAGAGGCTAACCGCTCGAGTGCAAGAAAGACCGCTCGAGCCAACACCGCTCGAGCGCAGGAAACATCGCTCGACCGGAGAACACCATCCTCTCAATATCTCTGCAGACCTGCAAAAGTATTGAGAGTTTTGAAAGACCGCTCGAGCGAACATGCCAAAATCTAGGCAATGACTTGTTTGAAAAACGGACTCCCAACCTGTTTCAAACACAACCAAGACACTCCAATAACCAAACTCAATCAAGAATGATGTGAATAAGGACATGAACAACCATATGAAGCAATCCCAAATCCAAAACAATGAACGGGTTAGGTCTAAACTGGAGTCATTATATCCCCAATCACAACCATGAACCATAAGCATCATTAATAAGAATGACGATAAGAATGAGGTATGTACTTATAAACCATTGAAAAAAAAAAATACCAAAAATAAAATAACGCAGTAAATAGACCAAAATGGAACCTAGCATAGCCACATTATTCAATGGAACCTAGCACAGCCGCAATAAATAGACGTAATGACTACATATGAGAATAACAAGTTCTTCATCACCCATAATATAGAATAACCACTTACAATAATGAAACAGATTAAATTTGTCGACGATGTAAAATCAATAGGAAATTTTGTATTTGTAGATTTGTCTCCGCCTACTCATTCATAATTTTCTCCAAGAGGAGTTTATATAATTCTATGAATTTTTGTATAATATTCTTTTCTTTACTATTATTAACTCGAATGGTTACTATGAGTATTTATTAATTCTGTTTTCAAAACAAAATAAACAAAAAAAAAAATTAATGTGACCAATATAAGGTTTACATGGGAAAAGTATAAACAAACAAATTAGTAAAACAAATTAATGGATAAGAGAAACAACAAAAATATTGTCTACAATATCAATTCCATAAAATTAAAAACAAATGAGAGAGAAGAGAAAAGAAAAACAAATAAAATCCCTAAATGTAGAAACACGTACGAAGTAGTGATGAAAGCACATAGCAAGGGGCTAATCCAAGCCAAATCAATGGATAATCAGCCGAGCACAGCTGGGACAAGGGATTTGCCGTAGGGAAGAGAATAGGTAGAAGATATTTGGGGAAAACGGGCCGACAATGGACGGGTTCAAGTATTTGAACCTGCTCCCATCGCTCGAGCTAACACATTAGCGCTCGAGCGAACACAGTTGTTATGCTAGCCTTTTGCAGTCAGTTGGCACTTCTGGCAACAAAGAATTTTCACTCGAGCCACCATTCCTTGGCTCAAGTGAAGACTCCAGACACAGTTTATCCATTTTGGTCTTTCATTCATTTTTGTAATTCATGGCGACGATTCTTTGCTTGAGTCTTCTCGGTTGTTGTACACGAGGGACTTAACAACTTAGAGACCATTTAGATAGCCAATTATTTATTTATTTATTTATTTGATCTATCTAAAGTGATATATATATATATTTTATGTGGATTTAATAACATCATTGACCATAAATATATATATATTTTGATTTATGTGGATTTGACTATAATAAAATAATCGACCATAACTTGGATTGATTATCTGTTACAAGTAAAAAATTAAAAAATAGCTTTACATTGTATAATATTGTTTGTTTGCAAGTCAATTCCATAGATGACAACATTCAATCACAAATTGCTATTGATTTCCCTATATAAAACAAAATAACTATACAGATTTACAAGGGGCATACCCCAAGCCCTAACACGAGCTATACATAACAGTCCCAACATAAAAACCGATCCACCAACTATACTAGCAAGACCTAGGCTACAAAGCGAATAGACCTGTTCATAACCCCCATCCCAGATAGAGAGGGAGCATGAACATATCCTACACAACCTGGGACAGCAGGAACATCTAACAAGAATATAGCAACATAAACCAGTAACACCTGGAGAATCAAATACAACCAAGCCTGACCTTCCTCAATTAGCCACAACAGCCACGTAATGTAACTCCTACACAGCCCGTAGAAGAAGGCAACCAATAACTCAAAAGTAAAAATACAACAATATTTAGCCCAATATTCAAGCATTTACAAGACCAAAATACATGCCAAGGTTCATCTCTCAATACATACATACATTAAGAACTAGAAGGTAATCCAAAAGGAAGTAAAAATATAAACAAGGACTATCCATTATTTAGACTATAACTAAAGCATTTACAAGATGTTGCCTGGTCCATTGACAATCCACCCAACTCCATTACTGAACCATCAACAACAAATCAGCATACTTACATCTGAACACAACTCCAATCAGTACCAAGCAGATGCAATCCTCAAATACAGTAGAGATGTCAATACAACTTGAGAACCAAACATCCTATACAAGAAAGAGAAAAAAGAAACAAGTGTGAGAGTGGAGGCAATAACTCATATATAGCATCACAAACCTTGCCTATTAAAAATAAATTAAAATTAAAACATGTGAATTATACAACTTAACTGTAATAAGGGATTAAATTTCAATGCAAAAGCCATATAAATAATCTAGTAAAAAAGGCCAACATTAGAACATTACCTGCAAGACATGTGCCAGATTATTAAATGAACCAACAACATCATTAAACCACAAGCAGCACCAACAATGGTTACACTACCAATACGTTCTGGCCCACTAAAACAAAATCAAACAAAAAAACAATGGATCCCATACCACCAATTGTCATAATATGCAGGCCATTCTTTATGCACAAGGAAAACCAAAACAATAATATATGACATTCAATGAGATGATAACAATAACAACTGGAAACACCTTAAGTGTCCGGTGTGAATGTCACGACCCCAAACCGCCCCTAGTAGAATGGTGCCGTGATGGCCAGTAATCCGAGATTACCGAAGGCCAACTTACAAAGATCACACACAATCAGGGTATAATATATGGGGCTTACATGTGCGGAAGCAATATTTTACATCTAAATAGTCCATAAGAGCTGTGCGTAGATCCAATGAAATGACATACATCTTAATTAAAGTCTTACAACTTGCACACAACAAAACAAAATATGTATTACATCTTAACAAAAGGCTTCTCAAGCCGACATAAATAAAATACATAAATAAAATGCATAAAATACAAGTCAAGAACATGATCTTCATGGTTGCCGATATCCTCAATGCCGACCTAACATGCATACAAAACATCGGGCACAAAACACACATCTCGGCGAAGCCGACTTCTTGCTTGTTACCTACATATATATATAGAGAGGGTGAGCTCGGAAACTCAGTGAATGGTACAAGTAATAAAGGTTTTTAAATGAATGATTTCCCGAGGTTCTTGTCAAAACAATACATAACATAACTTGTATCAAAACATGTACTTGGCATAACTTGTATCAAAACATGGGATGAACCGTATTCATCAATCTTGATCTTACAAAACTTGTTTACTTGTGTTACTTAGGCCCGTAGCCCTTTTTAACAAACTTGTGTTACTTAGGCCCGTAGCTCTTTTTAACAAACTTGTGTTACTTAGGCCCGTAGCCCTTTTTAACAAACTTGTGTTACTTAGGCCCGTAGCCCTTTTTAACAAACTTGTGTTACTTAGGCCCGTAGCCCTTTTTAACAGTCTTGTGTTACTTAGGCCCGTAGCCCTTTTTAACAAACTTGTGTTACTTAGGCCCGTAGCCCTTTTTAACAGTCTTGTGTTACTTAGGCCCATAGCCCTTTTTAACAAGATGGTGCTACGAAAGTTTAGAGTCCTCCAGCACAAGGGACCTATGTTACAAGGGCTTGAGTCCCTTAGCAACACGAAAGGCTTCCAAGAATGTCATCAAAACAAAGCTTACTTGATACATAAACATAGAGATAATCATTCATGCTTGATCAAATACTTTTCTAAAACAAAGTGAAGCTTTAACAAAACTTTATAACATAACTTTATTAAAAATACCACTCACTTAGTTCTTCTCGGGTGTAGGCTCAAAGCGAAGATCAAGGACCTACAATCACATGGCAATCACATTCTCAAAACAAGCTTTACATGCATGCAAATGATCTAGGGAAAACATGCTGAAAAACATCCAGGGAAAACATGCTGGAAATGACCTAGGGAAAACATGCTGCAAATGACCTAGGGAAAACATGCTGGAAAACATCTAGGGAAAACATGCTGGAAATGACCTAGGGAAAACATGCTGGAAAACATCTAGGGAAAACATGCTGGAAATGACCTAGGCAAAAATGACCTAGTTGTGAACTCAGGAGGTCTTGGCCGAGGTCCCACACCTCTTAGCCGAGGTGTGGTTACCTAGGCTTCGGCGTACAGCTGCCTGCCGAGGTGCATGCAAGACAACTAAAAGTGCAAGTGATCATGCAAGGTAGGCCAAGGTGAGATACGATGCTTGGCCTAGGTGTGTGATCTAGGCAAGAGTGGTCTCGGTGACCACACCTAGGGAAAAGAAGTCTGGAAATCTGGGTTTCCTCCTTGAAGAACATGAAGAACATGAATGCTAAAATCATAACTTGTTATTACAAAATCTGGGATTTGATGCTATGAGTTCGAAAACATGGACCTGGGTACCCATACTTGAAGATCATGTGAAAACAAACATGAAAACATGGATCTTGGTGCAAACTCTTGGATCAAAACATGACTTTCCTTGAAGAACACATGAATACCACTTTCTCTTTCTAAAACCGAACTTTAAATCAATGCATGGCTTACAAATCGTATTCAATCATGCAATGCAATAACATGATCATAAAGAACAACATGAGCAGATCAAGAATCTAACCTTAGAACACGGATCTAACGTTTCGATCTCTAGGGATCAAGCTTGGAAATCTACCTCTCTCTAGAACTCCTCTTCCTCTTCTTAGAGCTTCTCTCTCCTCTTCAAAACAAGGGTATAACAAATGATAGGTTTCTCCCTCTGCCGGCTGATTTAACACTCAGCTCGGACACGTGGCAACAGCTGGTTGGTTCTCCTAAAAAAGGTGATAGATTGACAAGACATGACTATGACAAAGTGTATGCAACAAGCTAAGGCAAGGGAACTCCGGCAAGCAATGATCTCGGCTAAGGACATAGGCTTCGGCAAGTAAGGTCTCTATGACCTCGGCTAGGAAGGATAACACTTGGCCAAGCTGTGCCACACCTCGGCCTAGATGTGCCACACCTCGGTCTAGGTCATTCCACTCCCAGAACAAGATCACTAGGTGCAAGGATTAAGGATCTCAGATGCCTAGGTGATAACATCTCGGCCAATATGCCTAGGTGATGGTGGAGGTCAACCAAGGTGGTTCCAAGATGGTCCTAGGCTTAAGATGACCTCGACTTGGAATGACTTAGGCTTAACATGACCTAGGCTTGGCATAACCTAGGCTTAGCATGACCTAGGCTTAACATGACCTAGGCTTGGCATGACCTAGGCTTAGCATGACTTAGGCTTGGCATGACCTAGGCTTAACATGACCTAGGCTTGGCATGACCTAGGCTTAACATGACCTAGGCTTGGCATGACCTAGGCTTAGCATGACTTAGGCTTGGCATGACCTAGGCTTGGGGACAACAACAAAGAAGGAACAAAGCATACATATAATACTTAGGCAAATCATATACGTACAAAACAAGGCAAGATTCATGAATGCAACTTAACAAAAACATGGTTATGCAAATGCACATGAACATGACTATGGCATGAAATGTGGGTCCTTACAGTGAAACACCAAAAGCCTCACTAAGAAGTTTTGGATTCTTATGCTCCTTCAACATTTTGAAAAGCTAGAACAAAGCAAATGCACACATATTACTGAAACCAATAAAGAATGGAAAAATTACCAAATTAATAGAAGAGTAGACCTTCCTTCCTCACTCGAGGAGTGCAACTTCAGAAAAAGTAGAAAGTAACTTCATGGCATGAGCACGGGTCTTTAGCCACCTCAAACCCGCTCAGTTATACCTACTCATAAGGCATATAATATTAATATTACGAATCAGTCAATGGATAAACACTGCCATTATATAGCTTTTGTACTTACGTGACAAATGTTTACATTAGCTTCACGTGTAATGTCAATGTAATGGACACATGAACTATACAAAAGATGGTTAACGAATATACTTAATATGTGAAGCTACTTACCAGTGTTGGTTGTCCCTAATGTGCTAATTTTCTCCCAGTTCCACAACCCCTTCCATGGGTTTCTTTCCTAGGTCTCTTACAATATACTATCTTTATATCTTGCGTTACTGCATGCACGACTCTCCGGCTTGTGGAGAAAGTGGTTGCCCATCATCATTGGATGTAGTAGAAATATTTGATACCAGATCCGACAAAGCTTGAGATACTGCACTAAGTTGGGAAACCCCCTCATTCGGTGCACTACTATCATAGCCTATACTTCGACCTCAGCCTCGGCCTCGGCCTCTACTCACATCGCAACCTCAGCCTCGACGACCGCCACGACCTGTCCCTCTAGTAGGGGTAGGGGCATGGACCTGGCCCTGCCCCTCTTCCTCAATGTGGAAGTCCTGGGTAATGAGTGGATCATCATGGTAGCTCAAGGTTGTAAGTGAGATAGGAGATGATGTTGCCATAGTCTCGACAAAAGTGGATTATAGTGGTGTAAAAAAGGAAGGTACTGTCAAATGGTCAGGTGCTATCAATGTTGAAGCAAAGGGAATCATATTAGATAGACACACTATGGGCAGTGGTGCTAAGGGAGTCGATGGGCTAACAGCCTCTGTCCTATGTGAGGGTGGTGACCAGGAGGGGTCCAATATATGGCCATGGTCTGTGGAAGTATGTTGGGACATGAGAGGATATAGCTCAATGGAAGACTAGGATGTGTAATGTGTAGGTTGAGGTAGGAAAGTCTGCGGTGGAGGCATTGCTGTAGATAGAACGGGAGTTGACAACGCCATGGAAGGCCCCTCACCAAAGTGGTCACATTTTAACTTTATTATAATCAAAATGGAAATAAAATCATTTGGAAACAAAATCAAATAATGACAACCCTTTAAAAAAATACAAAATATGAAAAAAAAAATTGTAAAATTTTCTATAAAGCAAAAAAAATTTGTACATCTTTGACAAACAATTATAATCAAAATGGAAATAAAATCATTTGGAAAGAAAATAAAATAATGACAACTATTTAAAATAAAATACAAAATATGAAAAAAAAAATTGTCAAATTTTTTGGAAAGAAAAAATCTGTACATCTTTGACAAACCAAAGTGTGACTAAGAGGAAGATTTCTATTTTGTTGAACATTTATTGAAGTAGATCTTAGCTACAAAATATATCTTAAAAATAAGAAAATTTGTACCTTTTCAAAACCCTAGTTTTAGAAATCTCTAATTTCAAAATTCAAAATCCCAAATATGAAATTAAAACCCTAATTTATGCAAAACAAACCTAAATGTGGATGTTTGTTGGTCTTCGTCTTCCTCATTTTCCGGTGGTGTCGAGTTGCCCATTCTTCATCTGCTTGCTCATTGTCTTCTCCTTCTCCTTCTCCTTGTGAGCTCTACTGTGTGAGAATGTCAAGTACGTGTCAACACAAATCACCTGGGTCTCACTTAAATCCGAAAAAAAAATATATTCCCCAGTAAACGGTTTTCGTAAAGCCGTTTTAAAAAAGAAATTTTTTCCCCATAAAACAATTTTGCTAAAGCCATTTTATAAATCAGCTTTTCTAAAACCGTTTTATGTTTTAAATATATTTTTCATAATAAATATTTATGTTCAAAATCTAATTTTTTTTTAAAAAAAAAGTGGAAAAAACAGTATTACGAAAACTGGTTTTAATTAACTCAGAATTAATTATAAGTTAACTAAAAACGGTTTTTGAAAAGTTAGTTTTGTGTATTGAAATTTTATTATTTTTTTATTCCTAAAACACGACATTGGTAAAGCTGTATTTCAGAAAACGACATTTGTAAAGCCGTTTTACCCTAAAATGAGAATTAAAAAAAAAAAAAACACCCTAAAGTGGGAATAAAGTTGTCAAATTGGCACAGTTAGGAATATGGGCCCTTTTTTACCACCCATACCAGCAAGTCAAATCACCTTCCAAATGTCACCATCGCATCATACCCACAGAGTGAGAATACACACCTCTCACAGCTCTCTCATGCAACCAACCAACCAATCCAACTAGTTGCCATTTTGCAACAACTTCTCCTAAATAAATATAAAAAAAGAAAATAAATTAAATAAAGTCTATACACTTGTATAATTTTTCCATAAATCTATGCACTTGACAAATTCATAAGTACAGATGTCGGAGACAAGACTAGGGCTGAGAATTCCAGTGTCAAACAGATCATCGCCGTCACCTCTCCACCCAACTTCGATGCTGCCTCGATGTTTAGCAAACCCAACTCTGTCAAATAATCGGCCCCATTTGATTTGGTTTGCAATAAAAGGGGGGGAGGGGGAAGAAAAGGGAAACAACAATGATATAGAGCTCTAAATCTATAGCTCTAATTTGAGCTCTAGTGATGTGGCAAGGGAAATTTTTTTTTTTTGAAAGTCTAGACACACACATCACATTCATTAGTGGGTCCCACCATTAGAGCTCTCTCTAGAGCTCTACAATTAGAGCTCCAAATCATTTTTCAAAGAGAAAAAAGTGTTCAAAATGTCACTGTTTTTAAGGTTCAACAATATTTTACAAAGAAAAAATATTGAGAGCTCTAATGGGTGAGCTCTGAAGTGTGAGACCTGCCATATTTATACAATAATGCAACACAAAGAATCCGTAGCTAATGGTTTGCAGTAAAGAGCAAATCAAAATCAAAATACAAATACTTATACAAGTAATGTTGTGCATTTTGTGTGAAACCATTAGAGAAGCCATAATTGGAAACAATGTAGATAATTTGTTTCACATTCTAAATTCTCCTTTTATTGATAACTCGTGGATAAGCATTACAAAGCCACTACAAGAGAAATCGTTTGGTCATACATCTAAACAATTTCATTCATTATCATCATCATCTGACATCTCACTGTCAAATTGATACATAGCATCCATGCTCCAAGTGAAGTACTGTTGCGCATTATCCATTAACCCATCTTCGGCACGCTTATTTGCGGTCTTCCAAAGTTCGGACCTTTGAAAATGTTGGGTCATGTGATTAACTTCGTCGCGAATACGATGCAATGCCCTTTGCAACAACTGTGGAGTGTCAATTGGCATATGCATAGCTAATCGTCGAGGAAATTTAATATTAACTTCACGACATACCTCAACGAGAGCACTTGTTCGAGTTATGTGAAATTCCCACTTAGCTCTCATGGTATTGACGGTGTGATGTAAGTAACGCAAATTCGGATTTAATGTGTATTAAAATTCATCTCCATCTACAACCCAATGGCGACCCATTGCTAAATATAGACCAATCACCGTATATCTCATGATGATATCTCTCATTTTTTCTCTAAACTTGTAGGTTTGGTATGATGTCATATTTATACCGGTCCCTAGGAACAGTTGTTGCAACATGTAGAACAGTAGACGCGATTACTCATGTCTTACCAATTCGACATGCTGACAATGACTTGTCATAAGAGAGAAGATGCACATGGTAGCTATATGTTTAAAATTATTGTAAAAGCATTGTCACGTTGACCTTTATGACGTGAAAAAACGTGCATAAACTTTTAAAGACCCAAGCTGAAAAACCCAATTTGCCCTCGGCCTGCCATCGATGGCCGGCAAGGCACAACAGTGGTTGGCAGGTGGCCGGCGGCTCCCTCTTGTGGTCGGCAGGTGTCCAGGGGTCTCCTATGTGTCTCTGGTTCTATTTTGTGCTCTTGGATTTCAAAAAGTCAAGGGAATGTTCAGTGTTTGGTTCAAAATGTCTTTACGGAGGCTCAGAATCGCGTGTCTAGGGTACGATGTTCGTTGCTCATCGACATAAGCAAGGTGTATCCTTTTAAACATCTTACAACTCTTCCGAGAGGTAAATCAGGAGTTGTTTTTGAATTCATCTTAACGA
This sequence comes from Camellia granthamiana, assembly GCA_036172215.1. Lineage (NCBI taxonomy): Eukaryota > Viridiplantae > Streptophyta > Magnoliopsida > Ericales > Theaceae > Camellia > Camellia granthamiana. Next base: position 130,145,306 of record CM069908.1, on the reverse strand, counting down.
ATGCGTTTTTGTTATCACATAGAATATGTGTTTCTTTGTCGTTGCATGGAATGTACATTCTGCTTATGCCGTTGCATAGAACATGCTGCCATATCATGCATAGAACATGCTCACTAGGGGTGCAACTTGGGCGGGCTCAACCCGAGCAACCCGAGCCCAACTCGAATTTTTTTAGGGCTTGGACAAAATATTTTCAAATTCGGTACGGGCTTGGGCAAAAATTCAGAAGCCCGAATTAAATTTGGGCGGGCTTGGCAAAGACGTCAAGCAACCCGAAACCCGAATTATACATATATAGATATATAAAAATATTAAATATACATATAAATTATTAGCCATTACATGATATTAAAGTAATTTATATTATTAAATCATATTGAATATATATTAGATATACAAATAACATAAAATCTTACTTTTTTTTCTTTTTATTTTCACTCATAAATTGTAAGGACTACTATAGTGGTATCTCTCTTACATTATAGAAATTATTTGTTTTGATGGTATTAATGATTTTCTATAAAAATAATAATAATAATAATAATTGTAAATAGAATCCAATTTTAATAATTTCATAGTGTAGCTGCAAAAAAAAAAAAAAAAAAAAAAAAACTGAAATTCATTTACAATTCGGGCAATTTGGGCAACTCGGGCAATTCGGGTTTAACTCGGGTCGGGCTTGGGCAGACAACCTCGGGTTACAATTCGGGCTTTGGCAGGTCTCAGCACAACTTGGACTGGGCTTGGACAACCTCTTAACCTGACCGAACTTGCCCGAGTTGCACCCTTACAGCCTTCACTCTTGTACTATGCATAGAATATGCCCTCAGATTGTTTGGTTTACGCAAAACATGCCATTATATCAAAATTGTTATCATGCATTGAATATGCATTCTTTCCAATCATGCATAGAATATGCACTTCTCGTACTTGCATAGTATATGCTCATCTCTTGCATAGAACATGCATCCTTAATATGTTGTACTTGTTGAGTTTTTTTCTTATGCAGACGATATTGTATATATGGTTCATTCGGTGGAACCAACACAGACAGACAATATTATATGTACGGTTCATTCAGAGAAGCTCTACATAAGATCATTCATGTATCGGTAAGAGAATGTTTTCCCTAACTTTGTGTATCTATCACACTTTTTTACTTTGTGCATCTATCGCACTTCATCACTCGTGCCCTGTGCACCTTTTCACTTTCTCCTCTCGCGTGCGACGCGTTAGGACGCTTTGGTTTCGAACACACGGGTGCATCCTGGTGCTCATTTCACTTTCTCCTCTCATGTGTGACGCGTTAGGACGCTTTGGTTTTGAACACGTGGGTGCGTCCCGGTGCACCTTTTCACTTTCTCCTCTCGCGTGCGACGTGTTAGGACGCTTTGGTTTCGAACACATGAGTCTGTCTCGGTTTTCATTTCTCTTTCTCCTCTCATGTGCAATGCGTTAGGATGCTTTGGTTTAGAGACATTTGGGTGCATTCTAATGTTCTTAATATCTCTTCTCCTCTCGCGTGCGATGCGTTAGGATGCTTTGTTTTAAAACACTCGGGTGTGTCCGTGTGTTCGTACCATCTTTCTCCTCGCGTGTGTAACGCGTTGTGATCTTGTGTGATGCCTCGGGTGCACCCGATGGATTGTGTTATTCTTTGCCTTTCCTGCGCGTGGCATAGTTAAGATTACATAATTTTCTTACATCCTTTCTGCATGAAATGTGGTTTGGACTTGTAATTCCCATGTGTAGCATGTTTGCTTATTTACTTTCGTGTGTAAGGTTGCTATACCTTGTTTCGGTTTGCATGAATGTGGCATTTTTACTGCATAGTGTTTGCATTTTAAATGTTTCATTGCACAGCTTCATTACATGATCATAAGTTATGTTCTTGCATCTTGCATATCATGTGCATCTTGCCCCAGAACTACGCTAGTTTGATTCCTTGCAAAGGGATACGTAGGCAACCTGTGGACCAACCTTTTATTGTTGTCTTGATTGTCTGTCCAAGTCTTACGGCCTTGTCAAAATGGGTCGTCTCTAGGCTTTGGCATTTATTTACGTCATTTCATGACTCCGAGCTCTGTCAAAGAGGGGCAACTGTAGACACCCCATTTTTAACGGCCCTTTAAGACATGGATGATCTTGCAGGTACATTCGATGGCGAATCTAATTGCTCACCGAACGCTCGAAGTCCACAGCAGAACGACCGAAGTCCGCGGTAGAACGCCACAGGTTTGAGTTTTCCAAACCCTGCATTCTTTTTGCCTCATCTTTGGACCATGCTTAGGTCTTTTCAGCATGAAACTGTTGATGGCCTGCCGGCCGTCCTTGAAGGCTGCCAGCCATTGATGTGCCTTGCCGGCTATCAGTGTTTCCAGCAGATATTTTGTGCCAACTGTATGCACAGGTTCATGCATCTTCTAACATGTGTGTGGTTGGATCTTTGTGAAGGGAATTTGTATCTTCTATATATATGACCCCTTTCTTGCATGTGGGGGGGTTAGAAAAATTTGAAGACAAGATTTCTCTCTCTTTCTAGAATTCTCTCTCTCTCTCTCTCTCTCTCTCTCTCTTGTTATTTTGTGCCTTAAACTCTAGTTTCTCTACACTTTTGCACATCAACCTTTGATCAAACTTGATCACCTTGGAGCTGAGGTCTCTTGGAGCCTTGTTTGTGCTCTAGAAGAAGGTTTAAGCTTGGATTGTTGCTTAATTTGTGCTCTAGCTTCAAGAGGTAGTTTACTTGCTTAGTATACTAGCTTTGAATACTTGTTTTGCCATCCTTTTGAATTGTTTTTGGGCTGGTTTTCAACTATAAAAAAACTCTGTTTTTGAGGCTTAAAAGTGTTGGTTTGAGGCCTTTTCAAGTTAGGGGGTGGTTCACCCTTCTTGTTGCTTAATTGTTTAGACTTTTGTGATATTTTTCCTCACTTTCAAAACAACTTTTTTTGGCCTTTTAACCACTAAATCTCAAAGGTTTTTAAGTGGTAAAAATCAACTTTTGAAGTCTAAAATTGGAGGGGTTAGCCTCCCCTCCTTGTGTCTTGTTTGCATGCCTAGATAGCTTCATATGTTAGCATGTTTTTCTAGCAATTTGTGGCTTAAGTCCAGCATGTTTTTGCCTCTGTTTTGACCTTTTTTGGCTCTATTTTAGGTTGGTTAATTCATTTAAGGCTTCTATTGCATAGTTGTAGGGTTAATTTAGTGTTTAAAGCTTTGAGCATCATTGTTTTGAGTTGAAAGCATGTTTTAATGTTGTTTTGCACTCCATTTCAGCATTTTTAACCTCTGCAACCTCCCTCCATTCTTCACTCTTTGTTTGCTTTCAAAGTGGCTTTAAACCACTTGTTTGCCAAAGTATGAAATTGAGGCGTTACACCTAATGGTTTAATCCCTTAGGGGGTTCATTACCAACAGTGTAATGCCTCTTTCATGCCCAAAGCATCTTGTGGTTTGGGCCATCTTTCCATTAGAGGACACTCACTTTTGGACTTAATCAATTAAGGAATGAATTGGTAATGTAAAATGAGTAAACAATATGAACAAGTGAAAGAGGCAAGATAAGCATCTTTGTGTTGGATTTCATGTGTTCAAACCAGATGTTAGTTTGAACACAAGGAGAATGGGACATTTCATACTCAAAAGTGATGAAATGTGCCATTTTCCTTGGTCTCCATTGCCCTTGATCATGCATGATAGGGTGGTGGTCCTTCGAGTCATATTTGTGCATTTATTGAAATTGTACAACTTGGATCTTTGGCCATCATGCAATGAAATTGCTTGATTGGTGGTTTTGGATCCAAGTGTGCCACTCTCTTGAGGTTTTGAGATGATAATGAGGGGTACAGTACAAACAAACCCCTGGAAAAACCTTCATTTTGCCCTGTCTGTGCTCTATTGCAGCATGGTGACTCAGAGCATCAGTGTCCGGCAATGCCCATCCATGGCCGGTAGTGCCTCATTTCTGGTCGGCAGTGCCCATTTTTGGACGGCAGATGGCCGGCAGCAACCATCCATGGCCGGCAGTCCATTAGTGTAATCCTCAACAGCGATTTGGTAAGTTGGAGCAGAAAGTTTTTGGAGTATGCTCAACCCTACAAACAGAGCCTCTCGGGAGCAAAACGAAGGACTTTTCGGGGCGAAAGCCGAGTGCATGCATCTTCCGCTTCCCGAAGCAGAGTTGTGGCAGTGTAGTTTTAATGCTTTGCATGATTAGTTAAAGTGTGAATTTGTTTTAATTAATTAGTTTATTAGTGTCACGACCCAAACCCGCCCCTAAAAGTTTGGTCCATGACCAGCCTGTACATAGGCCTCAAAACAGAATTTTAGAATAATATTTAACTACATACGGGGCCTTAAGCGGAAGCAATATCAATAAAAGATAACATCCATTGAGCTTGTGCATACATGATGGTTTAATTGGATTTAAGCATTTAAATACATTCCCAGAGTTACATATACAATCACAAAATTTATATAGATCTCACACACACTTACATAAGACTTCATAATTTATATGACTCCCAACACAAATTAAGGCCTCTACATGGGGACATACCCCAGGTGACTTGGCAGACAGGCAAACCTCAGTACCACTCTAGTGTCAATCCCCGATGGCTCACCTACATAAATATACATAATAACAGGGTGAGCAAGGCTCGGTGAATAATAGCAGTGTACGGAGGTGAATTAAATAAGCAAAACCTTGGATAAATTAAATAGACAGATACCAAACTATACACAGATCTTATCCATAACTATATTTCAATATGGTCTCAGGCTCACATATAATGCAGACTGGCTTCAAGCCCATATGTAATATAGATCGGCCTCAGGCCCATGCAGAATACAAAACAGCCTTAGGCCCAACATATTATGCAGAGCAACCTCCGGCCTAACAAATTATACAAAGTGGCCTCTGGCCTAACAGATTATACAAAACGGCCTCAGTCTAACAGATTATACAAAACGACCTCTGGCCTAACAGATTATACAGAGCGGCCTCTGGCCCAACAGATTATACAGAATGGCCTCTGGCCTAACAGATTATACAGAACGACCTCTGGCCTAACAGATTATACAGAATGGCCTCAGGGCCTAACAGATTATATAGAATGGCCTCTGGCCTAACAGATTATACAAAGTGGCCTCTGGCCTAACAGATTATACAGAACAGCCTCAGGGCCTAACAGATTATACAGAATAATCTCAGATTCATAAGAATACCATTACATAATAGTGCACATAGATTTCCCCATGGTTTATTACGAGTCAACATAGTTGTCTTGCGAATAACAGAACATTAATAATAATTATTAATGGAAGGCAAATGTATCATTACGGCACTATTAATCGGGGCAGAACAATTCACATCATAACGGCCTCAGGCCACTTCTATTAATAGGGACAGAATGACCTTAGGTCCATGTCAATGCCATTATTCAAGCATATCCATTAATTGAATCAAAGCACAATATCAATGGAACAAGCCATTCACAAATAACAATACATAAATCATAATCACAGGAAGTAATTAAGACATATCATTACACTAATATTACTCACAGTGATCGGCTCCCAGTAGTAATGCGACGATGTCCTCGTCTCGGCCTACAAGTACAGTGCACAACACATAATATGATATCATAATCGATCCTTTACTTCTTCTCTTTGATCATCTAATCAATTAGTCATGGTGGTACCAAGATCATTATTACTTAATAAGTTATAATCCATGCCACAGAAGATAAGAGGAATCGATAGGAAAATGGTTCAGACGAAGAAACGGTACAAACCGGTAAATAGAAAGTGAATAGTCGTCACTAATTTGGGCATAACTATTTCTGTATTTAGAATTTGGGAGTGAAACCATAACCATTGGAAACTAGACTTCCGGGGCTTGATTTTAGGCCCAAGAATCACTCAAAACGGAGTCCGGATGCAAAAGATGTGCTTGTTCAAAGTTGGCTGAACAGAGCTGTCCCCCGCACGTGCGGGAAACATGGCCGCACGTGCGGGACTACATGCCTTTTTAGCAGATTCAAATTTGGTTTTGGGCATGGACTGTCGCACGTGCGGGAAGACCCGCTGCACGTGCGACTCTGGGCAGTTTGCAATCAGAAAATGGTTTTTCTTTGCTCCAACACTTGGTTTTCCATTTTTAAACTTGGTTTCTAACATAAATCACTCAAAACATGTAAAATTGCCCCATAACATGATAAACTAACTTCAACCAAATGTAATTTCATCTCAAACAAATCAATCTTTGCCTCAAAGTTCAAGATTAATGCCTAATCTTTCATGGTTTCAAGGTTCTTAAAACACAATCCACAAACCACAAATTCACTTGATTCTTGCATAACCTAAAGTTCATTTCATGACATCCATTAGCTTGAGCTCCACTCATAAACAAAATTAGAGAACTCAATTTCTAATTCCTCACATTAGCTTAAGCAAATACATATATAAAACCTTAACCCCAAATGGGTTTAAATCTTTCAAGATCTTTATGATTTCACCAAATTGATACTTTAAACACAAGGTTTCAAGATAGATTATCATACCTAGCTCAATCTTTGTCTATCTCTTAGCTCTCTTCAATTTCCCCTAAGTTTCCATGGGTGATCTTCTTTCTCTTTCTTCAATTCTCCTCAATCATCTTCAAAGCCACCATAGATGTTGAGAAAGTTTGCCTCTCATCTCTCTCTCCCTTTCACGGTTTCCTCTCTCTCTCTAAAGATATTTTTGGGCTCCCAAAAGATGAGATCAACAACCCAAAGGCACATCTATATATATAAATATACACATACATAGGCTTAACGCAATAGGGAGAGCCAAACGCGGCCTTACGAATCGCACGAAATCAAGTTTCAATTAACCTTCCCACGTGACTCTAAAAATTGTGCTGATCATAAATATGTCCTCTGTTCTGGTTTCTGAAGCCTCTAAGGCCTTCAATTTGCAATATAAAGTTAACCACCCAAACGTGCATTAACGAATCAAACAAATTAGATTTCCAATTAATTTTCCCAAACAGTTCTAAAAATTCCCATTAACATACCCAAGTACTCAATTTCGATTTCTAAACCTGTAAAGGTCGAAATTTCAATTCTAAAGCCGTAACTCAACAGATAATGCTTTAATTCAAACATATATCATTAAATTAAAATGCATTAACCCACAAGGGCATAAAAGTAATTTCGAATACGGATTTTGGGGTCGTTACAATTAGTTAATTAAAGTGTTGTAATAATTAGTAATTAGTTTGCTAGTTATTCAATTGGTTTGTAATAATTAGTCTAATTAGATTAGTTTAATTATCCTAGCCTAGATTAGTTTAGCTCTTATTCATTCGGACCCTCCTTCGTGAGGGCGTAATGTTGTAATAAGTGTGCGTGCGTATGTGCATGTTTTCCAACCTTGCTTCTTTCTTCCTTTTATTTAATCGCTTTCGATGATTAGATTAGGGATCATTTTCAATTAGCATACCTTATGCTCGCATGTTTGCATCCATTCATTTCTTTTGCATGCACCGAGGCTCAGCACATCATTCAAACTGCATAGCAACTTCAATATCTTATTTGAATACGTGTCTAAAAGTATGTTATCAAATTGAATCATATGCCATATTAGTAGCCGAGTCTATTAATTGCATATTGCATATGTTGCATTAGACATCTTGTATAGTTAGGATCATGCATTTTGCTAACTAGTTTTTGTTTTGGCTCGAAGTACTCGGTAAGTTTTTATACTTTAGCATATTTGCATGAGTGTGATTGCCATGTTGCCATGATAGCATGCTTGTCATGAGGCTATGTGCTTACTTGATAAACTGCATAAATGCCTGTGGATGAATGCTTGTTGTTTGAATTATAACGATTCAACAAATGTACGTTTTAAGCCCACTTTGTCGTGGCAAAATCCTGTTTTAAGCCCACTTGAGGTGGCAAATCCGCATCTTTTAAGCCACTTAAAGGTGGCAACTTCAAACCATTTTCAAAAACAAAACACGAGTTGATTGTTCCAACTCTTGCGACTAGTCTATACTTGTTTGTGCGTATCACATAGCAAAGTTAACTAATAACCGGAATAAGAACACATAATGTTTATAAAAGAACATATCATGATTAGTAGAGGCCGATCCTTTGATCGGGCGAGCAGGGGTGCTCAATTCATGACCTTCCCCCCTCGTACCCAAGTTCCCGAGCCGAGACAACTTTGGTGATGGCGGACACGTGGCCTTTGGCACGAGTCAGGGTTTCCTAAATTCCCCCAAAAACAAAATATTTAGGTGGCGACTCTGTAACCTGGCAAAGCAGTCCAATTTTGGCATTATTTGATTTAAAATCGATTTTTCCAAAAAAAATTTCCGGATTGGACTCTTTGATGATTATCAGTTTCACATTACACTTGTGAGACTAGATTTAGAACCGCGAGAGTCCCAACTGTGAGGCCTTTCTTTTCAAACCTTTTCCAAAAGGCGGAGGCACGGAAAAAGGCGAGTCCACATACGCAAACTACAACAATAAGACAAACAAACTAGCTTCGATAAAGGTGAGGGAACAATCATTCATGAACTCACCAAAGTGTTCACAATCCACTACTCAAACATTTCCAATGAACTAAGCAGTACACGACAGTTCAAACAAAAATAAAATGAAATAAGCAGTTGAAGAGATTTGCAACATTTGCCCATATCCATGTCATCCTTAATCGACACTAAAACACCTTAATTGAAGTCGTAAATAAACATTATAATATTAGTGAATACTGATTCATTGAATATTACATGAACTATGGATTGATGAGGTGAAGAATCATGCCTGTTCAACCCATATGCCGACAATGACTTGTCATAGATAAGGTTCACATGGTAGTTGTGTGTTTAAAATTATTGTAAGAGCATTGTTATATCAATCTTTATGACATGAAAAAACGTGCGTAAACTTTATAGGAGTTGTCACTTTGACAGGAAATGAGTAATCAGTCTATATCAAAAGGTTCTAAGTAGATTTCAAATCCACTACTCAAACTTTTTAAAAGAACTAAGCATTTACCAATATCTACTAAATTTCCGAGAAATGATTGAATTGATAAAATGGCTTTCTATCACGTAATGAATATTTTTACAACAAAAAAACAGTTTACCACCTAACAAAATGTGGAAAACCATTGAATACTACATGTCACTGACATTACATACATTTATATTGGTCATTATTATTTCATTTGACATTATGTCCATTTGTGTAATATTACATCAACTAAGGAGAGAAAGACAAAGAAACTAGTGTCGATAGAGGTGAGGAAACAATCGGCCATCAACTCACCAAAGTGTTCACAATCCACTACTCATATGTTTCCAAACAACTAAGCAGTACATGACAGTTGAAACAAAAACAAAATGAAATAAGTTGTTGAAGAGATTTGCCACATTTGCCCATATCCATGTCATCATTAATCAACATTAAAACACCTTAATTGAAGTCATAAATACATTATCATATTAGTGAATACTGATTCATTGAATATTAGATTAACTCGAATTAAAAAGAATGAAGAAAATAGTGTGGAACTAATATGTACAAAAAAAAAAAAAAAAAAAAACCACTCTCGAACCAATCGGATTCTTGCTGGACATTTTCTTCTATCATGACCTCTTTACAAACACAAATTGCAATGGTGTATTCCACTTTGTCTAGAGGTATCCATTCTGTTGTGGATGCGGCTATGTTGAGGATGACCTGTTTTAGCCTGACGTTGTCGGTCTGGAATAGCAAGCAAAGTTGGTAATCATCGTTAGGCCAATATTGCTCGTGTGGCATGGGATGAAACTTATGCGCGAAGATACGCTTGTGGACTTCCAACCTATACTCTGGTGCAACTAAAGAAAAAGGGTCCTCCCCCAAGTCTGCGGTGACAGCAAGCATGTGAGAACATGACAAGTGAAATATTGTGTACTTCTCACATGGACAATGCGGTGGTCGGAGACTAACTATTTGATGAGTACCACCCCCTATCCCATGCGGTGTTGTTCTCACCTCGTATTCCCTTGTTCCCTTGCAAAAAAAATGTACGTATATGAATAAAGGGTATGTTTAAATATAGAGTAACATCAATGACCGGCGACTGCGAAATGATAATGTGTTGTGAAATTGGTGCATACAATGAAAATTACCTATTAATCGGTATCAACATATGGACATTCGCTTTAGCTTGGTGCTTGTCAATCTATCGTTGAACATTAGTTGTGCACAACTTACCCCGATTACTCGCATTTTCAGCAATGGTCTTGCCCTCGTTAAAATATTTGACGAGCTGATAAAAAGTTATCTCAACTGATGTTGTAATCTGGACACTACGTACGCCTTTGAGTATACCATTGAAGCCCTCTATATGGTTTGTCGTCAACATGCCCCAACGACAACTACCATCATGGCACAATGTCCAATGAATATGGTTAATCTGACTAAACCAGCATTCAAAATGCTTTTCTAGCTTGTAGATATCTTCCATAATCTTGTTAAACTTTCGCACTTGGCATGCAGAACCAGCTCTCCATACAAGATCCTTGGCTATTGTATTGCCAAATCTTTTATTGAAATTGCTACATACGTGTCGTAAACAATACCTATGGTAGCCTCTTGGTTGCATTGCTGGATTGTCTTAAATGCTGGACACGACACTAGGCAAAGCCCTGTGTCAATCGAATATCAATGTCACCTCCTCTTGGTCACGGCACACATGTTGCCTAAGGAGAGTAATGAACCAACCCCAACTCTCGATCATCTCCTTGTCAACAACAGTAAAGGCAAGAGGTATAATATTATCAATCACAATCACTACAGTGGCCGCAACAATCTTGCCTTCGTATTTCTCATACAAATTGTGTGCCATCAATGCATATCACTGGACGATAGTACTTGAAGCCTCCTATTGCTGGTTTAAATGCCCAAAAGACATAGTTCATGCACATTTCAGTTCCGAACAAGCTAGAATACAATTTCATAAACATGTCCCATATGACAACTGTGCCTGGATTGAATACATGCAACGCAGCTATATATCTAGGCAACCTTATATACGACTCATCCCAATCCCCAAACACCATTGCAACAGCTTTCGTTCTTGCAAGCCACACTTTCTTATATGAGATCATGAACTGAAACTTCTTCTTCACGACCTCAATTATGGTAGCAAGAGGCAATTCTTGTGATATCTGCAAATAGAAATTATATTTTAATACATTAAACTCATAATTAAAACCTCAAAAAATGAAATAACATGTTACTTAACGCAATCTGTCCCTTGATGAAATGAACAATGAGCTTGGACTTGAGGTTGCAATTGTCCCTATTCATTCTTGGGTAGACACACTGATGTGGCCCTTTAAACCTTCTAATTTGAAAGAAATCTTTGTCTTTCAACTCCGTTGCTTGAACCCTCTAGTTGCATCCGTGCTTGCACTTGGCCATCCAACTGTTTCCTTTGGATTCTACAACCTTGCATTCTCAATTGCGTTTCAAGTTATGCAATTGAACAACGTGCACCAAGCTTTTCTTATCGTTGAAAATCATTCATTTCTCCAAATGAGCAGTTTTGGAGTTCCACAATGGCCAACGTTTGACAACATCGCGACTTGTGATGGAACCATCATTGTCGAAATGCATATTATGGTAGAAAAGGATATTTGGGTGTAGGTCCTGAATATCATCATTGCCTTTGAATTCATTATTTTCTGAGTCATTGTCTTCACCTTTCATTGCAACATCGAAGTTTTCCACGGAATCTTCATTATTTGCTCCAGCTTCATCATCAAATGGCACTGTATTATTAGAGGATGAACAAATTTGAACAGTTGTCTCCGTTGTATGTTGAACATTAAAAATCGATGGACATTCTTCAGTCTAGTGGGGAGATGTGGTTGTATGAGCCATAGGATTATACATTGTCGGAGCACTTGGTCCTGCTCCGACACTGTAATAACCATCCAGGCTTTGTGATGAATTAAATTGAGTGTAAATCTAAGAAGGATTGAATGGAGGGTAATCTTGAGGGGACACGTATGAAGACTGTACAAGTGTATTGCTAGGGGATTGCGATTGTGTCAACATTTGAGTGAAGTCCCTCCTACAGGAATTGGCATCTGTGTGCCACCAAAATTGCTCTCCTTCTCCACATAGATTTCCAAAAAAATAAAAAATAAAAAATCAGCCCCTAATTTTTGTGGGAGATCTAAGACATTAGTTAAGGTCTCATTATCGTTGATTGGCAACAACCTATATTTCCCTCAACATGGGAGTCTACATTCAAACTTTAATTGCATTATTGTCTCGTAGGTAGCGACCATGGGCACCATCATAGACTCCAACTCGCCGAATGTTATCACCCTGTGCACATTGTACAACCCCTGTGCTTTGGTATTGTACGACACACCTTTCTTACGATTTCGCAAAATGTTTCTCCCCCAATAGAACATAATACTCACAATTTCCATACCTAAACTTTGCATTCAAAGTAACTCAATTTATTGAAAATAATAGAGTAAGCACATTTGGGAATCTGATTTTCTTGATTGAACTGTTAGTTTATGACATTTGATTATAATGCCTGATAGAAAGTAAGAAAAGATATTTCAAGTGATTGGTATATGTGGAACCTAATGTCAACAAATCTAAAACCCACAACGTTGTCATTTATATCTTAATCTCACAACGAAATACAGGTATTATAAAATAATAATGCATTTCAAATGACATCAAAAATTGAGGAGCTTTTAGCTACTCTTCAGTTTGAAAGCTAATCGTGTATAAGGATAGACTTGAAAAAATATTTCATCACTTTCGATACTGACATGAAAAAATAAAGCCGAAATTAGAAAACTATACATAATCTTCAACATACATATTCAAACCTATACATACTCGGGATAAAATGTCACTGTTTTACAATACAACTTTAGAGCATGCTAGAAGCAACTACCACTTCAGAGAGTTAGTTAGTCCTTGTCTGTGAATGTGTCACATATTACCAAAATTTTAGTGATCCCATGCCTAGTTTGTTATTTTATTTTTTAATTAGATTTAATATCATGATGTAATGTGGATCCCATACCACCTCAGAGGGTTAGCTAATCCTTGTTTCTATAGTCTTTTATTGTTGTAGATTTTTTTTACCACTACTATTTGCATGAGCAAGCTTCCACCACACAACACTTTTTTTAAATAATCCTTGTTTCTATAGTCTTTTATTGTTGTAGATTTTTTTTACCACTACTATTTGCATGAGCAAGCTTCCACCACACAACACTTATTTTAACCATTTCCCCTTACATAAGAAAGCTTACCACACATAAATTTTTATGATAAAATTAGGCGTAAAGGTACATACTGTACTGTGTGCGCCATAATTTCTCATTTTATTTTCGTATATAGAACCAACATTGGGTCCTAAAGGTAGTTCATACAACCTAATTCCATCTGTATATGACATTACAAGCAATAGGGCTCTGATACTGCAAAATCTAAGAACCTAATTTGTCATACTATAAGAACCTGATTTTACAAGCCTTAAATTGTCATACTATAACAACCTAAGAACTTTCAGCAGCAAAATCCTAAATTGTTCACAAGTTCAAATTCTAAACTAGCATGGGCACAATTGTTCAATATGAAACAATAGCCTAAAAATTTCAAATTCCAACAGCAATCAGTGTGTTTGGTTTCAGTTTTCTGAAAACTGAGTTCTTTGTTTTTCGTGTTTTTTTGTTTTTGGTGAGTATTTTTAAAATTTCAAGTAATTTTTTTACTCTTTTAGATGCACCTTACGTAGATGTATCTAAAATACTAAAATATTTGTGAAAAAAATATTTTAAAAAATTAATAAATACACAAAAATACAAAAATGTACTGAATTTTAGTTTTTTTTTTTTTTGTGTATTTTTTGGTATTTAGTGTATTTTTTAAAGATTTTTTTCACAAATATTATACTTTTTAAGTGTATTTATGTTAGGTGTGTCTAAAAATTAAAAAAAAATGCTTAAAATATTTAAAAAATTCATTGAAAGCATTAGAATACGAAAAATAAAAAAGTAAAATTTTCTAAAAACTGTTTTATGAAAACTGGAACCAAACAAGCTGATAAGTTTTTCCATGAATAAAAATTATTCTGCCTTTTAAAAATATAAACACAACAAATTTAATTTCACTTTTTAACTTTATTATAATCAAAATGGAAATAAAATCATTTGGAAACAAAATAAAATAATGACAACAATTTAAAATTAAATACAAAATATGAAAAAAAATTGTAAAATTTTCTGTGTAGATCTTTGACAAACAATTATAATCAAAATGGAAATAAAATCATTTGGAAAGAAAATAAAATAATGACAACCATTTAAAATAAAATACAAAATATGAAGAAAAAAATTTGTCAAATTTTTTGGAAAGAAAAAATTTGTAGATCTTTGACAAACGAAAGTGTGACTAGAGGAAGATTTCTATTTTGTTGAACATTTATCAAAGTAGATCATGGTTGCAAAACATATCTTAAAAATAAAAAAAATTTACCTTTTCAAAACCCTAGTTTTAGAAATCCCTAATTTCAAAATTCAAAATCCCAAATCTGAAATTAAAACCCTAATTTATGCAAAACAATAAATGTGGATGTTTGTTGATCTTCGTCTTCCTCGTTTTCCGGTGGCGTCGAGTTGCCCGTTCTTTGTCTGCTTGCTCATCGTCATCTTTTTTTCCTTATGAGCTTTGTTGTGTGAGAATGTCAAGTGTGTGCCAATACAAATCACCTGGGTCACTTAAACTTGAAAACAAAAGAAAAAAAAAATCCCCAGAAAACGGTTATCGTAAAACCATTTAAAAAAAAAAAATTGCCTGAAAATGATTTTTCTAAAGCCATTTTATAAATTGGCTTTTCTAAAACTGTTTTATGTTTTAAATATATTTTTCGTAATAAATATTTATGTTTAAAATCTATTTTTTTTTTTAAAAAAAAAGTGGAAAAACGGTTTTACAAAAACCGATTTTAATTAACTGAAAATTAATTACAAGTTAACTAAAAACGGCTTTTGAAAAGCCGATTTTGTGTATTGAAATTTTATTTTATTTTTCTTCCTAAAAAACGGCATTGATAAAGCCGTTTTACTCTAGAATGAGAGAAGAAGAAAAAAAAAGAAAAAAGGCCACCCTAAAGTGGGAATAAAGTTGTTAGATTGACACAATCTGGAATATTGGCCCCTTTTTACCGAGTTCGGATCCTCGGCCGCACAAGCCTGTCGCATCCCTGCGGCACCCCCAAAACGACGTCGTTTTGGGGGAAATTTCAATTAAAAAAAAAAAAAAGCAAAGCAGAAACCAGAGGGGAGGGGAAGAAGAGAGAGAGGAAGGGAGAAGAAGATCTGTTCATGCTTTTGATTCACACAGCTCTTGTTGATGACTATTAATCAAAATATATAAAAAAAAAAAGAGTTAAAAAAACTAGGTATTCAATTCAAATCAGATAATCAGAAGAAAATCAAAAATTAAAAAAAATAATAATAATTACCTAACATGCCATCTCAAAGACCTGATTGGATCGAGGGCGAGACGGCGAGGTTTGGGGCAAACCACCGTCTCTCTCCGATCAGATGTTGAAAAATAAACAGAAAGAGAGCTCCTCATCCCTTCACAGGCTGCGAAGGCGTTCTTTTGCTGCACTGCACAGTGATTCATTTTCTTCTTCTTCAGATCTTAATACGCCTGAATTCGCAAAAACACTTAATTGATTATTTCACACAAAACAAAGATTCGAGACAAAAGCTTAGATCTGTGGAAAAAGAAACAGAGGACTCGATAATCAATAATTAAATGATTTTATGAACAGATCTGAGATATTGACACAGTTGCAAATCGAGATCTGGTCAAACCATTAATTAATTAAAATATTAGCCGGCTGATGAAACTGACCTATTCCCTAGAAAAATGTAAAATAATCGGTGAAGATCAACAATACAGCCTGGCAAGTAGCCAAAATTCGAACCAACCATAAATAAACTTTAAAATTAAGGCAAAAATTATTCAGATCTATCGTTCAAAAAATAATAAAAATCATATTTAAAGCAATATACTCTTCGAATCAATAGATTTTGCAATTGATCAGCTGATTTCTTCGCAAATTGCAGGCCAATAAAAAAAAATTATTTCTCTTTTTGGATATGTTTAAACCTAAATTAACAGATCAACTACTTGGTAGCAAAAAATCAAATATTTTTCTTCGCAAATTGCAGCCAATAAAAAAAAATCACTTCTTTTAGACATATTTAAACAATTCTACACTTGAAGTTTACAGATCAGCAACTCTGTCGCAAAAAATCAAATATTTTGCACTCAATCAGTTAATTCCTCCACAAATTTCAGCTGATAAAAAGATTACTTTTCACAGTATAAACATAATCTTAGCTTGGCTAAAAAAAGATATTGATTTTTTTTTACAGATTTACTCACAGATTTGTATTGAAAATATCAATTTAAAAAAAAAAAAACGGAAATGAAATTTTGAGGGGAATTGTTTTGAAAAAAAATAAATTAGGAGGAAATAAAACCGAGAAACAAGCGTATTGGTACGTTTTTCACTGCAAAATTTTCGTGAAATGCCAGAAACAGTTCGGCTTCATCATAGAGAGAGAGAGAGAGAGAGAGAGAGAGATACCTCAGGCAGCTGCAGAGAAGTGCAGAGAAGTGTATGAAATTTCCCCCCAAACGACGTCGTTTTGGGGGTGCCGCAGGGATGGCGGCAGGCTTGTGTGGCCGAGGATCTGGACTCCTTTTTACCACCCATACCAGCAAGTCAAATCGCCTTCCCAATGTCACCGTCGCATCACATCTAGAGAGTGAGAATACACACCTCTCACAGCCCTCTTACGCAACCAACCAACCAACCAACCAATCCAACTAGTTGCCGTTTGGCAACAACTTCTCCTAAACAAATATAAAAAAATAAATTAAATTAATATACACTTCCATGTATGATTTTGCCATAAATCTATGCACTTGACAAATTCATAAGTACAAATGTTGGAGACATGACTAGGGCTGAGAATTCCGGTGTCAAATAGATCATCGCCGTCACCTCTCCGCCCAACTTCGGTGCTGCCTTGATGGTCAGCGAACCCAACTCTGTCAAACAATCGGCCTCATTTGATTTGGTTTGCCCTAAGAAAGGGGGGGAGGGGGGAAGAAAAGGAAAACAATAATGATATAGAGTTTTAATCTATAGCTCTAGTTTGAGCTCTAGTAATTTGGCAAGGGGAAAAAAAATTTGAAAGTCTAGACACACACATCACATTCACTAGTGGGTCTCACTATTAGAGCTCTCTCTAGAGTTCTACAATTAGAGCTCCAAATATTTTTCAAAGAGAAGAAAAATGTTCAAAATGTCACCGTTTTTAAGGTTCAGTAGTATTTTACAAAGAAAAAATATTGAGAGCTCTAATGGGTGAGCTCTAGAGGAGCTCTAAAGTATGGGAACTACCATATAATGTGATGTGTGTATCTATATTTTGGTTTTGGAAAAAGATTGAGAGCTCTAATAGGTGAGCTCTAGAGGAGCTCTAATGGGTGGGGTCTACCTTATGATGTGATCACTACAAAAATTAAGGTTTTGGAGACTAAAATTTAGGGACAAAATTATTTTTTATAGACCGAATACTTTTGTTGCGAAAAATATCGTTATTATATTTTTAGCAACGAAAATTGGACATTAATGATGATTTATTATCTATTAGGGATGAAATTTTTTGTCTCAAAAAATAAACCATTTTCAAACTAAATTATTTTGTCTCTAAAAGTCTATTTGTTAGTGATATTTTTAAAATTTTGTCGCTAAAAACTTTATTTTTGACTTTTCGAAATGATCGTTTAGCGACTATCCTCACGATGATAGAAATTGATTCCTAAATATCTTTTGCAACAAATTTTCACTTTTAGAGACTAAAATATTTAGTCTCTAAAGCTCTTATATGTTGTGATAAATTTTTGTGCTAGGTTTTGTTTTGTTTTGTTTTTTGTGTTTTACCACATCATTAGAACTTAAGGGTTGTTTGGGGTGTCCTAAATAAGTGCACTTTTTATCTTTTTGGACTAAAAAATTGAGAAAAAAAAATATGATTGTTTGGGTTAACTTTTTGACTTTTTATGAAAAAATATATATTAAAAAATTATATAAATTAATGTGTAGGGAAAAATTAAAATTAGGAATTGTGCAGTCATAATTTTTGATTTTTGATAAATAATGATAATTTTTTAATTTTTTGAATAAATTTTTAATTTTTAACTTTTTTCAAAGTTGCCAAACTTGACCTAGATTAAAATTCTAGATTTAAAACTGTAGAGGAGCTTTAAAGTGTGAGGCTTATCATATAATGCGATGTACGTCCTTTTGTAAAATATGTAAGATGTATGTCCTTTTGTAAAATATGTAAGGAGTATATATATATATTTTTTGTCGAAGTAGGGTTTCCCAAGGAAAGTGAGGAGGAGAGATTAGGGTTCGGCGCTGAGAGCGATTTTGAAGAAGAGATGTCGATGGGCCATGGTGTGTATTATTTCTATGTGCAGATGGATGAACAAGTATGGCGTGTTAATATTAGTGAATTAGGAGACGAGAGTCAACCTCGGCCTGAGTTTGAACTAGTTCGTGATAATTCCAATGGTGAATTACCGATTGGAATGGGATGTATCTCTGTGAATTCCAAATTGTACATGGTTGGGGGTCAAATAGAGCAGCAAATCACCGAAGATGATGATGATAGTTCTTCTGAGGTTGATTATGTTCCTAATTTAAAATCATTTGTCTTGAATTTGGATCCTCATCCATCAATTCGCATCTGTGAGGATTTACCTAGTATGCATGGTCCAAAGTTCAGTCCTCTTGTAGTCAGTGTTAATGATAAGTTTTACGTTGTGGCAAGACGACCAATTTGCGACTATGACAAAGCACTTGAGCAGCCTGTTTTCGAGGTTTTTGATCCAGCGGCGGTCAATGGAGGATCGTGGAAAGAGCTCCCTAGCCCGCCCTGGACTGACCTTGCCCAATTTAAATTAGGTGGTGATTATATCTATCATCACTTTGTTTGGGGTCATAAGATAGTGTTTTGTACCCAGGCAGGTTTCTACATTTTTGACACTGATATGAAGAAATGGGATTTTACTCCTGAGAAGTTGTCTCCTTTCCCTATTATCTCTTGTGCTTCAGCTGAATATGATGGGTTTTTAATTGCCATGCCATGGGACCATCAACAGCTCGTTGCTTACCGGATGGATTTGGATTTGGATTCGGATTCGGATGCGATTGCCAAGCCTTATCCTTATCGGGTGCTAGATGAGCTTCAGCCTGTGTTCAATCCTCCATTTGCTCAATGCGAATTCCAGGGCTTTCTTACCCATTTGGGTGATGGTGATGGTGGCCGTAGAATGTGTTTATTGTATGCCGGTTACGATCACTATTGTAGGTGGTGTGCACGTGTAGCTAACTTTCGGGTTTCCATCTCATGTAATGATGCTGGTGATCGGTTTCCCTATGCATATCTTGAGACCCTGCAACATTATGATTTTGAGAAATTTGATAATCCTGCTAGATGGATTGATTCTGCATTTGTCATGTATGTCAGGTAAATATTTTTTTTCGATACCTTCGACTAGTTTATATGTTTCATTTGCTTTCCTTTTTTATATATATATATTTTTATTTTTTATGTTGCCTTTGTGTTCTCTATACTTGTGTTGTGTTTTTTTTTTTTTTTTTTTTGAAAGTCAACAAAAATTTTATTAAAGAAGAAAGTGAGGAGGACAAGAAGTCCTCAAACAAAGAACACGAACCCAATCAAAATAAAAAACAACTATCAAAAAAGAAAGAGAAAACAAGAAAATCCAAACACTAGGGGTTGCAAACAGCAAACCAATCCCTAGAAATCAAGAAAAGTGGAACTCCTTTAAACGGAGGAGACACAAAAGCCCAAAATGAAGCCAAAAAACTAGCCCTATCCCACAAAGAATCAACAGCAACCTCCTTTCCATCAAAGATCCTTGAATTCCTTTCTAGCCAAATAATCCAGAAAATAGCACAAACAATACAAGACCACAAACAATACAAGACCACAAGGTTTTGGCTTTCTTAGAGCCGCCGAACCCGTCAAACTTGACAAGAAGCATATGTGTGCAATCTCGTGGAGCAGCCCATTTAACATCACACAAACCAAATAGACGCTGCCATAACTGTAGAGCTACCGAGCAATGAAGAAAGAGATGATCCGTTGATTCCGAACTCCTCTTGCACATCACGCACCATTGAGGGCAAAGATAGTGATTAGGCCTTCTCCTTTGGAAACGGTCATTGGTCATGACACCTCTATGAGCGAAGGACCACATGAAAAACTTCACTTTATGAGGAACACCCACTTTCCAGATTTTCATATGAAGAGGAAACAAAGAAACGGAGGACTTATTAATAAGATTGTCAAACAAAGATTTATAAGAAAAGACCCCTGAAGAACTGATATTCCACACCCTTTTATCAGGAGACAAAACTAAGGAAACCCCATCAATCAATGTCAACAAAGATGCCAACTCAAGAGACTCCCAATCACTCATATTCCTAAGAAAATTGAAATTCCAAGAGATTGGTGCCACATTAGAACATGCCACCGACGCAATTGACACATTTCGTGCCTGAACCAATCGATATAATAGTGGGAAAGTTTTGTCAAAAGATGCCTCCCCCACCCAAACATCCTCCCAAAACCGAATGCTGGCCCCATCACCCACTTTTATAGACACAAACCGAGACACGATGGGAAACAAACGAGAGATAGACTTCCACGGAGAACGACAATTGCCACTGCTAACCACAATAGAATCTCTACCATTAGCCTGAATTCCATACTTGCTTTTAATAATAGAACACCATAAAGACTCGCTTTCCCCGGGAAATCTCCACAACCATTTGCTCAAGAGGGCAATGTTTCTAGCAACAATGTTCCCAATAGCAAGACCCCCTTTACGCCGAGGAAGAGAGACAACCTCCCAACTGACTAAGTGATCCCTCTTACCCTCATCACACCCCTCCCACAGAAAATCTCTCAACAATTTCTCAATTTGCCTTGCAAAAGGAACTGGTATCTTGAAAAGGGACAAAAAATAAATAGGAATACAACTCAACACTGATTGTACCAAAGTGTATCTCCCACCCCGAGACAACAATGCTCGCTTCCAACCCTCCAATCTTTTTCCAATTTTAACAAGGACTGGATTCCAAAAGGCCTCTGTTTTAGGATCTCCACCCAATGGGAGCCCCAAATACTTAAGAGGGAACTTTTCAATGGGACAACCCAACACATCTGCCATACGCAACTCGCAACTACTTTCAAGATTAATTCCCACAACACAACTCTTAGAAAGATTGACCTTAAGACCGGATACAACTTCAAAGATCCTCAAAAGCATAAGTAGATTACTGACCATACTTTCCTCCTTAGAAGAGAAAAATATGGTATCATCTGCAAACTGCAAGTGAGTCACACTAATCAAATCTCTACCCACCACAAACCCCTCAATAACCCCCTTATCCCTAGCAATGTCAATTAACCTCCCCAACACGTCAACCACTATGATAAATAAAAACGGTGATAATGGGTCTCCCTGCCTTAAGCCCCGAGACGCATGAAAAGAATTTCCCGCTTTTCCATTCACAATAACCGACATATTGCACGATGACACACACCTCCTAACCCACTTCCTCCACCTAAAACCAAAACCCTTCCTTTCCAAAACAAAGTCCAAAAAACCCCAATCCACATGATTATATGCTTTCTCAAAGTCTACCTTAAATACTACCCCCTCCTTATGTAACGCTCTATATTCCTCCACAACCTCATTAGCCACTAGGACCACATCCAGAATTTGCCTTCCATGCACGAAGGCGCCCTGTGAAGCAGAAATCGTTTCCCCAAGAACATCTCTAATTCTTTTGGACAGAACTTTTCCCAAAATTTTGTAAAGCGATGTAACCAAGCTAATGGGCCTGAAATCCCCAATCTTTACCGACTTCTCCTTCTTGGGAATGAGGCAAATGAAAGTGGCGTTTGTGCAAAGGTTAACCTCCCCATTCTCGAAAAATTCACCGAACACTCTCATTAAATCTCCTTTCACAACGTCCCAACAATCTTGGAATAATGCCATTGAAAAATCATCTGGGCCTGGCGCCTTATCTCTCTCACAATCAAACACAGCCTGACGCACCTCACACTCATCAAAGGGTCTCTCAAGCCATCTAGCTTTAGAGACATTAATTGGAGCCCAGTTGATGCCTTCAATCCCTGGCCGATGCACACCTCCATCAGAGTAAAGATTCGAGTAAAATTTGAAAATTTCATTCACAATTTGCTCTTCCCTATTCACCAATAACCCCTGATCAACCTCCAAACGCTTGATAAAGTTTTTTATCCTTTTTCCTGACGCAACTCTATGAAAAAATCTAGAATTTATATCACCCTCCTTTGCCCATTTCAACTTAGCCCGTTGCCCCCAAAAAATATGTTCCCTAAAAACTGTCTCTTCTAGTTTCATTCGAAGCATGTTCCTTTCATCCCTCAAAGCCCTAGATAAACCCTCCCCAACTTCCTTGGCATCCAGCTCCTCAATGCCTCTAACCAACTCTGCCTTTAACTCCTTCAAATCACCAAAGACATCATGCTTCCATACTTTCAATTTTTCTTTGACCCCTTTCAGCTTGCGCATAAATTTAAAACCCTCCCACCCTTGGGGACTACAACTCTCCCACCAATCCTTAAAATAGCCCTTAAAAGAATGATCCTCCAACCACGCATTCTCAAACCTAAAGGGACAAGGATCCCATTTGAAGGGGCAACTCTCAAAAATCACCGGGCAATGATCGGACACAACCCTAGGCAATGCCTCTTGTCTAATATCGGGAAACAACCCTTCCCACCCCAAGGTATGAAGGAACCTATCCAATCTACAACACACAAGATTCTCTTGAAGGTTAGACCAAGTAAACCTAGCATTGAACAAAGGTAGATCTATCAATTCACCCTCCCTAATGAAAGAATCAAAATCCGTCATGCTTCTATTGGTAGAAGTCCCATTAAGCTTTTCAGACACGAGCCTAACCACATTGAAGTCACCGCCCACACACCACTTGGGCGCACAAAGCCCCAATAAACCCCCCAATTCCTCCCACCAAACTTGTCTTTCCCTAGGTCTATTGGGACCATAAACTCCTGTTAACCACCACTCACTATTGTCCTGATTCCGAAACTGGATAGACAATGAAAAAGCCCCCAAAAGTATTTCACACTCCGAAACTTTCTATCATCCCACATAATCAAAATACCCCCTGATCTCCCACTAGAAGGTAATACAGCCCACTTTTTAAATCGAGTTTCCCAAATGCTCCGAATAAAAGACCTATCACACTCCTCGCACTTAGTCTCTTGAAACATGACTATATCTAGCTGATGAACTTTCAAAAATTCTTTTATTACTGCCCTCTTTCTACGGGACGGTAGTCCTCTAACATTCCAGCTCAAAATCTTCATTGAGCACCTAGACCACCCTTAACCTCCTTCTCCCTACCCTCATAGTTAATGTCACTCTTAAGATTCCTCAGCTCCCTCCACCCCTTTCTATGCCCCCAGCTTTTTTGAGTGTTGCCCCCCTTGGGAACAAACTCCCTCTTCTTGGACCTAGACTTAAACCCATTATTCTTTACTAGGGATAACCCAAGTGTGTCAAGCAAGTGCACAAAATGGGGGACATCCCCTTCCTCCAACGGAAAGGATACATATTTACTCATTTTTCTCAACCATCGCTCAGATTCATCAACATCAGTCCCAGAAACACTGTCAACTCCTAGCCCATGGTCCGAAGAAACCCCCTCAGAAGGTACAGTCCTATGATCTTCCTCATTAAACGCTGGTGGAACCAAACTTTTAGTGGTATCCAAGCTATTATTGATTGCATGAGACACAATATCCTCCCCAATGGAAGCCCCCCCACAAGACAGATGACAGACTGTAGCATCATGTGACTCCCCCCCCTCCCCAAATGTGACTCAGAAACTATCCCCGAAAAAACACCCTGATTATGGTCAGAAAGTGCAGAATTCATATTGCCCTGCTCACAAGAGTCACGGACCTTTTCACAAGAATCAGAACCACCATCACATTCCTTACCCTCAGTGCATTCCTTGCAATCAGAGTCCGGAGCCTCATTTTCATGGAATAACCAATCAAGATTAGGATCAGAGAGCTCAGCCCTGTCCTCCATGCCATCTTTTCCTTCTTCTGGAACTGATGAACCCTCAGAATTTTCAGAAGACCCGTACTCATCCAGTGCTTGCAGCACCTCGAAAGGATTATACAAGCCTTCCTCCACTTCCTTTGCCAAAATGTTGACATCCCTTTGAATCTCGACTTCATCCACCCTCGCACAGTCGTTATTAGAACAATCCCTAAGCTGTAAAAGATCCCCAGTCGATCGATTAACAAGATCCGCTAAACCTAAATAAATCTCAGTCGGGTTGAGCTGCGATCGTGGTTCTGACACCACCTTGTTGATCGCGACTTTTCCAAGGTCAATCCTAGCGAACCCAGTTTGTTGATGATGGCTTCCATCACTGTGCTCATTCGTCGACTCCGAAGCTCCTGGATTCGCATGACCCGAATTAGAAGCATGCTTCGAAGCCCTACCCAGATCAGGTCCTTTACTGAAATGGTTCTGGATTGGGCCCATATTAAAAGTTGGGTCAACACCCAGAGAGGATTTACCAAGGGTCTGAACAAAAGACCCCTCAAACACATCTAGACCAGCCCATGGAGACGACAGACCCAAATTGTTAATGGGCTCATTTTGAAGTATCAGCCCATCCCCATCCTGAGTAGAAACCTGACCCAAATTGTTCTCAGGCCCATGTTCCCAATTCCTCTGATCACCCCTTGGGTTCCCACATGTGTTGAAGACTTTTAACACTGAGTCATGTGCGTCTTCGTAGTCATCACCGAGCAATACACTCTGTCTTCCCAACTGTCTGCCCTCCTCTACTATGCCATGTGTCCTTCTTGTCTCTTCGATCGTTTCATCTCCCCTACCGCCAACGGTGGAAATTGAAGAGTCTCGCCGGAGAATCCATGGCCGGGACACCTCTCTTCTCCGAAAAGGCTTGGACAAAGGCTTCAAGCGAACAATGACCGCTGTTTCCCCCTCCATGACTTCAATAATGGATGGTAAGAACCCAGAATCAAATCCTCTCACTTTCAGCCTAGCCTCGAAAAGATTCTGAAAGGTGCTAGTCCTGCGATCCACTTCCACCAACCCTCCACATCTCAACTCAATCATCTGGATTGTCTTCTCATTCCATAGATTAAAGGGTAAGTCACAAATAGGTACCCAACCACCACATGAAGCAATAACATTAGGACATCTATGCCTATCTTCGGACCAACTCTCCAATTCCACCGCAACACCCTTACCAAAAAAACGCAGACCATATCCCCCAAACTTCGCAGCTTGTTCCTTGCTGTTGGTGAAAAATAGAGCTCGGTTTATTTGAAATGGACGAAGACTTACGGAACATTTAAGGTATTTGCATAATTCCATCTCAATCTGTTCCCAGCTAATAAAAAAATCAGTTCTAGTGCAAACTACCACGTGGTCCAAATCAACATTGGAGCCTGTTCTTTGCCAAACAGAATGACTGATCCTTAAACAAATCGGCGTATGAACGACCTCTGAATGCCCCTGTTTTTTGACCTCTGTTTACCCCTGTTTGACGGCTTCGAAATTCCCTTATAATGGCCTTCTCTTTGTAAGGCCCCGAGAAGGCAATCTCCCTGAAACCTCGTCTATCATCCTTAGCCACCTCATTACCTTTTTTGCCTCCATGAATGATCCTGCCCAGCAACCTAGCTATGTCTAGCCACCCATGGCCATCAACCCCCACCGGAATAATGATATTACTCCTTTTAATCCGTACCGTCCACATAGACAACTCAACAAATGCCCCCTTCTTGTTATTGAACCTTTGAAGGCAAAACAGAGCAGAACGACTTCTATATTTACCAAAGAAAACTCCCTCACTGAATCTCCTCCACGCTTCTTGCAGAGCTTCCATTACCCAGAAAACCCCTCCCAAATCAATCCTCACTGAAAAACTTCTGACTCGGTTCGTTTCAGTTATCTCCACTAATTCCCCTCTGGATTCCTCATCAATTTTGATGACGATAATCTTGTGTTCAATCCTCAACTCAGATGCTCTACCTCTATAAACCATCCTGATGCCTTTTTACCAAATCAATCCTCACTATTTTTATGATTACTTAGTCAGATTAAAACCATAGGATGTGCTATTGCACTAATTAAGTAGCTCAAAGATCAACAAAGTGATAAAGTTCTCTAGCTGCCAAAGTTAAAGCAATTTGGTATGGACTAAACTAGATAACGAAGAGGGATGTTGCACATAATTTCTTCCATTGCCCATCCTACCCAAGCTACTTTGGGCATCAAATTCGAAATTCATAGACTAGATGATGAAGACTATAACACAACAGGCAGGAAGGTAAACAAATATTGAATAAATTGCCCAAGTCAAAGTCATATTAACATTGAGAGATACGGAATCAAATGGCATGTAACTGCCCGCTTGTCCCTTAATGTTAATATGACTTTGACTTGGGGAATTTATTCAATATTTGTTTACCTTCCTGCCTGTTGTGTTATAGTCTTCATCATCTAGTCAATGAAATTTGAATTTGATGCTCAAAGTAGCTTGGGTAGGACGGGCAATGGAAGAAATTATGTTCTACATCCCTCTTCGTTATCTAGTTTAGTCCATACCAAATTGCATTTACGTGGGCAGCTAGAGAACTTTATCACTTTGTTGATGGTCAGTCGTTATCTAGTTTGGCTTGGACCAAGGCTTCAAGCGAACAATGACCGCTGTTTCCCCCTCCATGACTTCAATAATGGATGGTAAGAACCCAGAATCAAATCCCCTCACTTTCAGCCTAGCCTCGAAAAGATTCTGAAAGGTGCTAGTCCTGCGATCCACTTCCACCAACCCTCCACATCTCAGCCCAATCATCTGGATTGTCTTCTCATTCCATAGATTAAAGGGTAAGTCACAAATAGCTACCCAACCACCACATGAAGCAATAACATTAGGACATCTATGCCTATCTTCGGACCAACTCTCCCATTCCACCGCAACACCCTTACCAAAAAAACGCAGACCATATCCCCCAAACTTCGCAGCTTGTTCCTTGCTGTTGGTGAAAAATAGAGCTCGGTTTATTTGAAATGGACGAAGACTTACGGAACATTTAAGGTATTTGCATAATTCCATCTCAATCTGTTCCTAGCTAATAAAAAAATCAGTTCTAGTGCAAACTACCACGTGGTCCAAATCAACATTGGAGCTGTTCTTTGCCAAACAGAATGACTGATCCTTAAACAAATCGGCGTATGAACGACCTCTGAATGCCCCTGTTTTTTGACCTCTGTTTACCCCTGTTTGACGGCTTCGAAATTCCCCTATAATGGCCTTCTCTTTGTAAGGCCCCGAGAACGCAATCTCCCTGAAACCTCGTCTATTATCCTTAGCCACCTCATTACCTTTTTTGCCTCCATGAATGATCCTGCCCAGCAACCCAGCGATGTCTAGCCACCCATGGCCATCAACCCCCACCGGAATAATGATATTACTCCTTTTAATCCTTACCGTCCACATAGACAACTCAACAAATGCCCCCTCTTGTTATTGAACCTTTGAAGGCAAAACAGAGCAGAACGACTTCTATATTTACCAAAGAAAACTCCCTCACTGAATCTCCTCCACTCTTCTTGCAGAGCTTCCATTACCCAGAAAACCCCTCCCAAATCAATCCTCACTGAAAAGCTTCTGACTCGGTTCGTTTCAGTTATCTCCACTAATTCCCCTTTGGATTCCTCATCAATTTTGATGATGATAATCTTGTGTTCAATCCTCAACTCAGATGCTCTACCTCTATAAACCATCTTGATGCCTTTTTACCAAATCAATCCTCACTATTTTTATGATTACTTAGTCAGATTAAAACAATAGGATGTGCTATTGCACTAATTAAGTAGCTCAAAGATCAACAAAGTGATAAAGTTCTCTAGCTGCCAATGTTAAAGCAATTTGGTATGGACTAAACTAGATAACGAAGAGGGATGTAGCACATAATTTCTTCCATTGCCCATCCTACCCAAGCTACTTTGGGCATGAAATTCAAAATTCATAGACTAGATGATGAAGACTATAACACAACAGGCAGGAAGGTAAACAAATATTGAATAAATTGCTCAAGTCAAAGTCGTATTAACATTTGAGGGATACGGAATCAAATGGCATGTAACTGCCCGCTTGTCCCTCAACGTTAATATGACTTTGACTTGGGCAATTTATTCAATCTTTGTTTACCTTCTTGCCTGTTGTGTTATAGTCTTCATCATCTAGTCAATGAATTTTGAATTTGATGCCCAAAGTAGCTTGGGTAGGACGGGCAATGGAAGAAATTATGTGCTACATCCCTCTTCGTTATCTAGTTTAGTCCATACCAAATTGCGTTTACGTGGGCAGCTAGAGAACTTTATCACTTTGTTGATGGTCAGTCGTTATCTAGTTTAGGTTTGGACAAAGGCTTCAAGCGAACAATGACTGCTGTTTCCCCCTCCATGACTTCAATAATGGATGGTAAGAACCCATAATCAAATCCCCTCACTTTCAGCCTAGCCTCAAAAAGATTCTGAAAGGTGCTAGTCCTGCGATCCACTTCCACCAACCCTCCACATCTCAACCCAATCATCTGGATTGTCTTCTCATTCCATAGATTAAAGGGTAAGTCACAAATAGCTACCCAACCACCACATGAAGCAATAACATTAGGACATCTATGCCTATCTTCGGACCGACTCTCCAATTCCACCGCAACACCCTTACCAAAAAAACGCAGACCATATCCCCCAAACTTCGCAGCTTGTTCCTTGCTGTTGGTGAAAAATAGAGCTTGGTTTATTTGAAATGGACGAAGACTTACGGAACATTTAAGGTATTTGCATAATTCCATCTCAATCTGTTCCCAGCTAATAAGAAAATTAGTTCTAGTGCAAACTACCACGTGGTCCAAATCAACATTGGAGCCTGTTCTTTGCCAATCAGAATGACTGATCCTTAAACAAATCGGCGTATGAACGACCTCTGAATGCCCCTGTTTTTTGACCTCTGTTTACCCCTGTTTGACGGCTTCGAAATTCCCCTATAATGGCCTTCTCTTTGTAAGGCCCCGAGAACGCAATCTCCCTGAAACCTCGTCTATCATCCTTAGCCACCTCATTACCTTTTTTGCCTCCATGAATGATCCTGCCCAGCAACCCAGCTATGTCTAGCCCACCCATGGCCATCAACCCCCACCGGAATAATGTTATTACTCCTTTTAATCCCTACCGTCCACATAGACAACTTAACAAATGCCCCCCTCTTGTTATTGACCTTTGAAGGCAAAACAGAGCAGAACGACTTCTATATTTACCAAAGAAAACTCCCTCACTGAATCTCCTCCACGCTTCTTGTAGAGCTTCCATTACCCAGAAAACCCCTCCCAAATTAATCCTCACTGAAAAGCTTCTGACTCGGTTCGTTTCAGTTATCTCCACTAATTCCCCTCTGGATTCCTCATCAATTTTGATGATGATAATCTTGTGTTCAATCCTCAACTCAGATGCTCTACCTCTATAAACCATCGTGATGCCTTTTTACCAAATCAATCCTCACTATTTTTATGATTACTTAGTCAGATTAAAACCATAGGATGTGCTATTGCACTAATTAAGTAGCTTAAAGATCAACAAAGTGATAAAGTTCTGTCGCAGCCCACGTTAAAGCAATTTGGTATGGACTAAACTAGATAACGAAGAGGGATGTAGCACATAATTTCTTCCATTGCCCATCCTACCCAAGCTACTTTGGGCATCAAATTCAAATTCATAGACTAGATGATGAAGACTATAACACAACAGGCAGGAAGGTAAACAAATATTGAATAAATTGCCCAAGTCAAAGTCATATTAACATGGAGGGATACGGAATCAAATGGCATGTAACTGCCCGCTTGTCCCTCAATGTTAATATGACTTTGACTTGGGCAATTTATTCAATATTTGTTTACCTTCCTGCCTGTTGTGTTATAGTCTTCATCATCTAGTCATTGAATTTTGAATTTGATGCCCAAAGTAGCTTGGGTAGGACGGGCAATGGAAGAAATTATGTGCTACATCCCTCTTCGTTATCTAGTTTAGTCCATACCAAATTGCGTTTACGTGGGCAGCTAGAGAACTTTATCACTTTGTTGATGGTCAGTCGTTATCTAGTTTAGGCTTGGACAAAGGCTTCAAGCGAACAATGACCGCTGTTTCCCCCTCCATGACTTCAATAATGTATGGTAAGAACCCAGAATCAAATCCCCTCACTTTCAGCCTAGCCTCGAAAAGATTCTGAAAGGTGCTAGTCCTGCGATCCACTTCCACCAACCCTCCACATCTCAGCCCAATCATCTGGATTGTCTTCTCATTCCATAGATTAAAGGGTAAGTCACAAATAGCTACCCAACCACCACATGAAGCAATAACATTAGGACATCTATGCCTATCTTCGGACCAACTCTCCCATTCCACCGCAACACCCTTACCAAAAAAACGCAGACCATATCCCCCAAACTTCGCAGCTTGTTCCTTGCTGTTGGTGAAAAATAGAGCTCGGTTTATTTGAAATGGACGAAGACTTACGGAACATTTAAGGTATTTGCATAATTCCATCTCAATCTGTTCCCAGCTAATAAAAAAATCAGTTCTAGTGCAAACTACCACGTGGTCCAAATCAACATTGGAGCCTGTTCTTTGCCAAACAGAATGACTGATCCTTAAACAAATCGGCGTATGAACAACCTCTGAATGCCCCTGTTTTTTGACCTCTGTTTACCCCTGTTTGATGGCTTCGAAATTCCCCTATAATGGCCTTCTCTTTGTAAGGCCCCGAGAACGCAATCTCCCTGAAACCTCGTCTATCATCCTTAGCCACCTCATTACCTTTTTTGCCTCCATGAATGATCCTGCCCAGCAACCCAGCTATGTCTAGCCACCCATGGCCATCAACCCCCACCGGAATAATGATATTACTCCTTTTAATCCGTACCGTCCACATAGACAACTCAACAAATGCCCCCCTCTTGTTATTGAACATCTGAAGGCAAAACAGAGCAGAACGACTTCTATATTTACCAAAGGAAACTCCCTCACTGAATCTCCTCCACGCTTCTTGCAGAGCTTCCATTACCCAGAAAACCCCTCCCAAATCAATCCTCACTGAAAAGCTTCTGACTCGGTTCGTTTCAGTTATCTCCACTAATTCCCCTCTGGATTCCTCATCAATTTTGATGATGATAATCTTGTGTTCAATCCTCAACTCAGATGCTCTACCTCTATAAACCATCCTGATGCCTTTTTACCAAATCAATCCTCACTATTTTTATGATTACTTAGATTAAAACCATAGGATGTGCTATTGCACTAATTAAGTAGCTCAAAGATCAACAAAGTGATAAAGTTCTCTAGCTGCCAAAGTTAAAGCAATTTGGTATGGACTAAACTAGATAACGAAGAGGGATGTTGCACATAATTTCTTCCATTGCCCATCCTACCCAAGCTACTTTGGGCATCAAATTCGAAATTCATAGACTAGATGATGAAGACTATAACACAACAGGCAGGAAGGTAAACAAATATTGAATAAATTGCCCAAGTCAAAGTCATATTAACATTGAGAGATACGGAATCAAATGGCATGTAACTGCCCGCTTGTCCCTCAATGTTAATATGACTTTGACTTGGGCAATTTATTCAATATTTGTTTACCTTCCTGCCTGTTGTGTTATAGTCTTCATCATCTAGTCAATGAATTTTGAATTTGATGCCCAAAGTAGCTTGGGTAGGACGGGCAATGGAAGAAATTATGTGTTACATCCCTCTTCGTTATCTAGTTTGGTCCATACCAAATTGCGTTTACGTGGGCAGCTAGAGAACTTTATCACTTTGGTGATGGTCAGTCGTTATCTAGTTTAGGCTTGAACAAAGGCTTCAAGCGAACAATGACCGCTGTTTCCCCCTCCATGACTTCAATAATGTATGGTAAGAACCCAGAATCAAATCCCCTCACTTTCAGCCTAGCCTCGAAAAGATTCTGAAAGGTGCTAGTCCTGCGATCCACTTCCACCAACCCTCCACATCTCAACCCAATCATCTGGATTGTCTTCTCATTCCATAGATTAAAGGGTAAGTCACAAATAGCTACCCAACCACCACATGAAGCAATAACATTAGGACATCTATGCCTATCTTCGGACCAACTCTCCAATTCCACCTGTTAAAATAATTAATGTATAGAGAAATACAGAAAGAGAATTGTATGTTTATTGATGTATTGTATATATATTACAAATGGTGAGGGGCTCCTTATATAGGAGAAGTTACAAGCTTTCAAGCCAAAAGAGAAAAACATAATTATTAAAGCATACTAATTATTATACTAACCTACTTATTAAAGCAAAACATGAGGCCATGAGGCCAAGCATACAAAACATGGGGCCATGAGTCCAAGCATACAACTAGCTTGTTGGCCATGAGGCCAAGCATACAACTAGCTTGATTACCAACACTCCTCCTCAAGCTACGTTGTAGATGTTAAATAAACTGACAAATAAAAAATGGATAGGAGACACTGGATGGTCGTGTCAGACCGTTGGTGAAGACACTGTTTGGTCGTGTCGGACCGATGTGGAAGACAGTTTACGGGGTCATGTCGGACCGATGTAGAATACAGTTTACGAGGTCATGTCTGACCGTTGTAGCAGACAATGTTGTGACAGTTGTTGTGACAGTTTACGGAGTCTTGCTGGACCCTTGTAGAAACTAACCAGAATCAATGTCGGGACAGTTTACCGAGTCTTGTCGGACCCTTGTAGGAGCTAACCGGAATCAATGTCGGGACAGTTTACAGAGTCTTGTCGGACCCCTAAAAAGTCGCACTCTCAAAAGGTGTGCTCAATCTTTCAAAAGGCGTGCCATCAAAAGGCATGCCCAATCCATAAAAAGGTGTGCCGGACATTATGGCGATGCGCGTGACTGCCTTGGCTTGCGCGCCCATTTTGTCGTCTGGCACCGAGCGGCGCGCGATGCGCGTGACTGCCTTGGCTATTTAACCAAGACGGAGGCTGAGGCTGAGACAAAAAACCTGCTGAAAAAACTCTGAAAAAACGCTTCGTTTTCTGAGAGAGATACTCTGTAACACGTTGTTGTAACACTCTGTTGCCCAGAAAATGGCCTCTTCTTCCCGCCCTCTCTCTTTTTCCGGATCTTAATGGTCCATCGAGCTCTTTTGGGCCAAGTACCCCGGCTCTTACTCAACCGAGTCTTCCCACACTATCAGTGGAGCAAGTGATGGCTACGCAAAATGATATCGAGGCCAACCA
This sequence comes from Camellia granthamiana, assembly GCA_036172215.1. NCBI lineage: Eukaryota > Viridiplantae > Streptophyta > Magnoliopsida > Ericales > Theaceae > Camellia > Camellia granthamiana. The sequence continues at coordinate 130,111,699 of CM069908.1, read as the reverse complement.
CTACACGTTGAGGTCCTGCATGGAGACAGTGGCGGCGGTCACTAACCTGTCTGACCGTCTGCAAAACAAGTATAATATTCAAAGCATAAACTATCTAAATGAATTAAACAGCCCTTAAAATGTAAAAAACAGTGCCCAAAACCATTTTTAAGAGAGCACAAAAGATAGCCAAAAATAAGGAGATACGAAGTTAATAAGCAAGACTAAGGAGGGGTGGCTAACCCCTTCACTTTTGGGACTTCGAGATCATATTTTTCAGCTCTTTAAAACTCTTTCAGTATGTAAACCAATGAAAAGAGTGGGAAAACAAAGGATATGAGCTGTAGGATAAGGTTTAAGAAAGGGTGATAAACCCCTCCGCCTTTGGTAGCTCTTTAATCCCAAGTTTTAGCACTTGGAATTGATCCAAAACAGTATGAAAAAACAAGAAAAAGATAGAAAAAGATTGAAATGAAAGCAAAGAAGAAGGTGACAAGCTTATACCTCTCGAAGAGAGAAAGCTTTTGTTGTAAGCCAAACTTGATCCTAAGGCGCACTCAAGTTTGAATTATGATTCCAAAGTCTCAACGAAGGCTCCAAGTCTAAGCTCTAATGGTGTATAGATATAGTTCAAAGATGATATAATAACACAAAGGTGACTTGCAAAAGAAGGAGAAGCTCTCAAAGGTCTTTTTAGCTCTTTGAAATTTTTATAACCCTCAAAACAGAGGTTTGAGCTCGTATTTATAGAATTTGAGATAAATAGGTCACATATATCTTAAAAAATAGACAACTGGCGGATTCCCTCCTAGAACAGTGTTTATCGCCTAAAAGGCACGGCCGGGCCCTAATGGACACGGCCGGCCACAAATGAGGCACGGCCGGGCCCTAATGTGGCTCCCCTGTTCCTCAGTTTCAAGTTCAATGCAGGTTGGCACAGTGCTCAAAAATGGATCTCTGAGGTAAAAACAGTGTGGGTATGGAAGGTTGGGATTGTTTAGAGCTCAAAACCGGATTCCTTCGTTGAGAATTCAAACCACTTACACATTGTAACTTTTATCATCGAGTGTTCGGAATAAAGCGCCCAAGTCTTGCGGGGGGTCAAAAATGAGTTGTCTACACCAACAAACAACATAGATTGACTAACACACACTATATATTTGATAAGAGTAATTGAGCATATTAAGCAACATCATCACACACAGTAGCATCATCAACGATAGTATTTCTACAATGTTTGCTTTAATATTAATTGTTCAAATGTAACACTTCTTTGATCCCAAACTCTCTCTCTCTCTCTATATATATATATACACACATAAAAATATATATTTAATAGATAAAGAGAATGTTGTTGGGTAAGTAGAGAATGTTGTTGGAGGTGTGTGTTTGGGTAAGTAGAGACAGTGTTTTGAAGCAGTCTGTTTGAACAAATAAAAATTGGTACAAAAATATTTTACTCTTAATTAATGGTGAGAATGGGTGATTGATTTTTTAGAAGTGGAGTCATGTGTGTGTTGCTTGGGTTACTTGCAAAATTTGGAATGGAATTTGTTACAGTTGATGGCCATGGATGGAAGCAAGAATATATATATATATATAAAGGTTTAATGAGAATAGAAGAGAGGAAGAAGATGAGGATATAAACTCAATCTTTATGTTCGGTCACCTCTTGTTCTGTTTTAGTAACTTTTTGATTTTTTGGCTAAAATATGAGATTAAAAAAACTAGTATGTTTGGGACGACTTTTTACGAAAAAAAGTGCAAACAAGTAGAGTGAAAAGAGAATCTTTGGTTTTTTTGTATAGTTCGCTGGTTTTTTGGATTTTTAGTGACTTATTGGCTTTTAGGCTAAAATTGTTGTGGGTTGCCAAACGATTTTGCGTTTTGGCCCAGAAATAACATAGGAGTTGTGTGGTTATTTCCAAATGACAAAGGGTTTGTCTGCACATGGGTCAAACCATAAAGGGGTAAAGTGAAATTTACCCTAGAAATTTTGATGAACCTAATGTAGTTTTTCTTGAAGAAGATACATGGAATTAATTTGTTGTAGTTTTATTGGTTAATGCAAACATTTGATCTCCTTTTTATTTTACTTTGTTTGCTATCTCTTTGCCTCCATCTTCAAGAGCACTGAGATTTTTTTTTTTTTGGATAGGGGTGATTATTTGAACAATCATGATGTCAAGGCTAATGCAAGATTCACGGATGCATATCCTGTTGGATCAGATGAGTATGTTCTCTAATGATTGCGTTTAGTAATGATTAATGTATTTGTTATTACATTTCATTTCAAATTTCAAAATATTGTTTCAAGTTTGCAACATTTTCGTAATTTGTTAATATTTCACTATTGTAGCATTGCTCTTGTTTATGAAATTGAGCAGTATAATAAAATAGGCCAGGAACATGTTTCTTGCTTAATTTTTGGAAATACACACATGATGCTTTTATGTAGAAATTGTTTTCCTCCAAAATATTCCTTTCTAATGACAAAAATATATAACGATAAGCATGCATTCTTTGAACATTAACAAGGATACTAGATCTTTGAAGTTTTGTTGTGGAGCTAGCAGGCATGTGAAAGTTAAGGACCATTTAAAGGAATTTAAGTCTAATCTTATTCATGAAATCATCTAGATAAAAGTTAATAGTTACATTAAGTCCTAGCCTGCAAGTGTTGCTATCATTTATGTCTAGTATTTTGACCTCGTTTTCAGGATAAACACAGTGAAATTGAATAAATATGAATCTTGTTTTTCACTAGGTTTGAGTACTTCATCAATCGTGCCTACATGTGAAGTTTTTTGGAAATTTTGATGAACCTAAAGTAGTTTTGCTTAAGGAAGATCTATGGAATTCATTTCGTTGTACTTTTGTCAATGCAAACATTCAACCTCGTTTCATTATACTTTGCTCACTGTCTCTTAGCCTCTATCTCGTTGAGAACGGAGACTTATTTTTTTTATATTATTATGTCCATCTCGTATCTTGACACCCTGCAACATTATGATTTTGAGAAATTTGATGATCCTGCTAGATGGATTGATTCTGCTTTTGTCATGTATGTTAGGCAAATATTTTTTTCGATTCCTTCGACTAATATATATGTTTCATTTGCTTTCCTTCCTTTATTTATTTATTTATTTTATGTTGCCTTTGTGTTCTCTGTACTTGTGTCATGATACATACGGAATAAAATGGCATGTAACTGCCCGCTTGTCCCTCAATGTTAATATGACTTTGACTTGGGCAATTTATTCAATATTTGTTTACCTTCTTGCCTGTTGTGTTATAGTCTTCCTCATTTAGTCTATGAATTTTGAATTTGACGCCCAAAGTAGCTTGGGTAGGATGGGCAATGGAAGAAATTGTGTGCTGCATCCCTCTTCGTTATCTGGTTTAGTTCATGCCAAATTGTGTTTAGTGGGCAGCTAGAGAACTTTATCACTTTGTTGATGGTCAGTTGTTTATCTGTTTTATTAAGTTGTGATTTAATGATACCATTTCTTAGAAGAACACTCTTTGTTAAGTAGCAGAAGCTCCTTTCTATGAAGTATCAACTTTATATAGTTGCAAGATTTTGTTGTGTAGTTTGCAAGCATGTGAAATTTAAGGAAAGTTAAAAGGAACATAACTTTGATATTTAGGAAAATATCCAAATGAAAGTTAATAGGTACGTTAAGTGCTTTTGGCCATTAGTGTTGGTATCTTTTTTTGTCTATAGTATTTTCGGCCTCCTTTTTCAGGATAATAATCATCGTTAAATTTCAATTATTTGAATATAGTTTTCCATCAGGTTTGAGCATTTTGTCAATCAAGCCAACATTTTGAGCTGCATAGAAATTTTGATAAACCAAACCAAACCAAACCAAACCAAGCCTTAAGTCCTATCAAATGGGGTCGGCTACATGAATCCTTCTTTTCCACGCGGCCCTGTCAAAGGCCATTTCATTAGTCAAATTAAGTAGATTCATATCTCTATTTAAAACACTAGTCAACGTTAATCTAGGCCTGCCCCGTCCCCTAACACTTTCATCTACCGTTACAGCATCGCATCTCTTCACTACTGCCTCTGTTGGTCTCCGTTGAATATGACCAAACCATATCAAACGATTCTCTCTCAACTTATTTTCTATCGGTGCTACTCCTACCCATTCCCAAATACACTCATTCCTAATCCTGTCTTGTCTAGTCTTACCACACATCCACCTTAGCATCCTCATCTCAGCCACACTCATCTTATCTACATGTTTCTTGATTGCCCAACACTCCGTCCCATACAACATAGCTGGTCTAATAGCCGTTCTATAAAACTTACCTTTTAGTCTAGTGGGTATTCGTTTATCGCACAATACCCCAGACGCACTTCTCCACTTACACCATCCCGCCTTAATCCTATGGGTCACATCTGCATCAATCTCTCCCGCTGTTGTGATAATCGACCCTAAATAACGAAAATGTTCACTCTTAGGGAGTTCTTGTTTCTCAATCTTCACTTCTCCTCTGCTTTCATTGTTACTGTTACTAAATTTACACTCCATGTACTCTGTCTTAGTTCTGCTTATCCGGAATCCTTTAGATTCAAGAGCTTTTCTCCAAATCTCCAACTTTGTGTTAACTCCTTCTCTAGTCTCATCCACTAACACAATATCGTCTGCAAAAAGCATACACCATGGTACGTCATCCTGAATATTTATCGTCAACTCGTCCATAACTAAAGCAAAAAGATAAGGACTTAAGGTAGATCCTTGGTGTAACCCTACAGTGATAGGAAATTCATTTGTCTCTCCAGCTGGCGATCTAATAGTGGTCACCACCCCTTCATACATGTCCCTAATCACGTCAATGTAGCCTTTTGTCACCCCTTTCTTCTCTAACACCCACCATATTATATCTCGGGGCACTCTGTCATATGCTTTCTCAAGGTCGATAAACACCATATGAATGTCTCTTTTCTTTTCTTTATACTTTTCTATTACTCTCCTCAAAAGATAGATCGCTTCCATTGTTGACCTACCAAGCATAAACCAAAATTGATTCTCTGACACCTCTGTTATGTCTCGCAACCGGCGTTCCATCACCCTCTCCCACACTTTCATTATATGACACATTAGCTTGATTCCTCTATAGTTGTTACAATTTTGGACATCACCTTTATTCTTATAGATTGGCACTAAAATACTCTTCCTCCACTCATCTGGCATGTTCGTAGTCAACAAAATTTTGCTAAACAACCTAGTCAACCAAGCAACTCCCTTTTTACCCGAACACTTCCAAGCTTCAATAGGGATATCATCGGGTCCTAAAGCCTTATTTGATTTCATCTTCTTAAGCGCAATCTCCACTTCAAAGTTCCTAATCCTGCGATAGAACCTATAGTTTTGGTTTATCGTATTACTGGCTATTTCTTCCCCTATTGTCGTACTTCCATGTTCCTCATTTAACAGTTTCTCAAAATAATTCTTCCATCTTTCCTTAATCTCATCATCCTTCACCAATATCTTAGAATCCTCACTCTTGATGCACTTTACTTGATTAAAATCTCTTGTTTTCCTCTCCCGTATCTTAGCAAGTTTGTATACCCTCTTCTCTCCCTCCTTACTATCTAGTCTAGTGTATAGGTCATCATAAGCTTTCAACTTAGTCTCTCTCACTACTTTCTTGACCTCCTTATTAGCCAATCTATAACTCTTAAGGTTTTCCTCAGTTCTATCATTCTGCTACTTTTTAAAGCACTCTTTTTTTGCCTTAACTACCGCTTGAACCTCTTCCCTCCACCACCAAGTTTCCACAGAGCTGGGTCTCGTTCCTTTCGACTCTCCAAGCACTTCCCTTGAGATTCTCCTCATACAATTGGCCATTGAATTCCATATAGTGTTAGCATCAGCTTCTAAGTCCCAAGTACCTTCCTTATCCATTCGATTCTTAAATATTTCTAGTTTATCCCCTTTTAGGTCCCACCATCTCGTCCTACGACGCCCACCATCCTTCCTAGCTTGGTATTGCCCTCTAAAACATAAATCTAGTACCAAAATCCTATGTTGAGAGACCAGACTCTCTCTAGGAATCACCTTACAATCATTGCATTTTAGGCAGTCCACTTTTCTCACTAAGAAGTAATCTATTTGGCTCTTAACTAATCCACTCTTAAAGGTTATCAAATGCTCCTCCCTCTTCTTATACATAGTATTGGCCACCACCAGGTCAGAAGCCAACACAAAATCTAAGATTCTCTCTCCAGCCTCATTTCTGTCACCAAAATCGTATCCACCATGCACCCTTTCATAACCTAGTTTATCTATGCCCACATGGCCATTAAAATCTCCACCTATAACCAGGTTCTCTTCTACGGGTATCTCCTGTAAGATCTCATCCATTTGCTCTCAAAAATCCCCCTTAGTCTGATTATCTAACCCTACTTGAGGGGCATAAGCGCTAATAATGTTCACTATATTCCCTCCAATAACTAGTTTAACTAGCATAATCCTATCTCCTTTCCTAGTGACCGCCACCACACTTTCCACAAGACCCTTGGCAATTATGATTCCTACCCCATTCCTGCGTCTATCCTTACCACTATAATAAAGTTTAAAACCAGTATCCTCAATGGATGCATGTCTTTCTGGATCTGATAGGTATGTTATCTGTTGATTGCATTTAGTAATGGTCATTGTATTTGCTATTACATTCCATTTCAAAATTTCAAAATATTGTTATGATTGTGCAATGTTTTTGTAACTTGTTATCATTCTTTTATAGTGCCAATGCTCTTGTTTATAAAATTGAGTTGTATGACAAAATAGACAAGGGACACATTTTGTCCCTAATGTTTGGAAATCCACCATGATGCTTGTGTAGAAATTGTTTCCCTCAAAAATATTTCTTTCTAAATAACAAAATGCCCGACATATAATAATAAGCTACTATTCTTTAAATCATTGACAAGGTGTGCTGTATCGTTGAAGTTTTGTTGTGAAAGTTAGCTGGCATGTGAAAGTTAAGAATAGTTAAAGGGAATATAACTCTTATCATATTTAGGGAATTGGCTTGATGAGTTAATAGCTACATTATGTGCTCTATTGCTATCTTTTTTGTCTCTAGAATATTGGCCTCTTTCTTTTTTCAGGATAAACATAGTGAAAATTATTTGAATCTTGTTTTCCGTCAGGTTTTTGAGTACTTTTATCAATGGAGTCTAAAACATGTAAGGCTGCTTAGAAATTTGGGCAAATTTCACTTTAACCCTTGTCATTTGGAAATGACCACATAATCCCATGAAGTTTGTGGAGTAAAATGCACCGTTAACTTTTCTGTCTAAGATGTAAGGTTGTGAGAACCACACACGCCTTTGCAAAGATGAGTCAAATTTTAAGACGAAAACATATCCTTTCTACATATTCAAATTTACAAAAAATGCCATTTTTTCTTTTTATATTTTTTGTTGTTTCTTTCTCTGTACCTTTCTTCCCCAACCATTAGCACCTCCTCTCTTCCTTCTTTTCATTTTTCGATTCCGCCTAAATCTTGTGGCTACCACAGCTTCCCCCATGACTGCCACTGGTGACCACCCTTACCCCTCTCTCTCCTCCCCTCAAACCACCACCCACATCCATCGCACCTTTGCAGCCCCTCCCCCTAGCACGCCATCTTTGAACCCCCTCCCACCTCCCATAGCAACCTAGTTAACGCTTCCGATCAGTCTTGCAGCCACCGCCCTCCAAATCAAGTCGGGATTCGTGAATTTTTAATGCCAACAACATGGATTGACCAACACACACCATGTATTTGATAAAGAGTAATTGAGCATGTTAAGCACCATCATCACACACAGCAGCATCATTGACAGTATTTCTGCAATGTTTGCCTTAATATTAATTGTTCAAATGTTACACTTCTTTGATCCCAAACTCTCTCTCTCTCTCTCTCTATATATATATACATACATAAAAATATATATTTAATAGATAAAGAGAATGTTGTTGGAGGTAGTGTGTTTGGGTAAGTGGAGGCAGTGTGTTGAAGCAGTTTGTTTGAACAAATGAAAATTGTTACAAAAATATTTTACTCTTAATTAATGGTGAGCAAGGTTTTAAAAAGCGGCCGCAATTGTTACGTAACGGTTGTGGTGGTTACCGCCACTTGTTACGACCACTTTTGCTGTGTGATTGAGATTCACAGCCATAGGTGTGTCGGCCGTAGCGGCTGCCATAGTGGTCGTAACGGTGCCGTAATAGCCGTAACGGCCTGTTACGCACCGTTACGTAACGGTTCTGAATTGCTTCTTTCGAAAAAACACAAAAAAAAGCTGAAAATGGGGGAAGAGGGATACAGAGAAGAGGGAAGATAAAGAGAGAAGATGGAGGAGTAAGAGATAGAGAGAGAGAAGAGGGAAGATGAAGAACATGTTATTGATTTTTTGAAACTGTAAGACTTATTCTATTCTATTCAGCTGTTATCACTCAATCATTTTGTTTGTGTGTCTATATATATATTGTTTGCAAATAATAATAATAATAATAATAATAATAATAATAATAATAATAATAAGTGTGGTCATTATCTATTTAAAATATGTATATATATATATTTAGGCTCTTATTTATTCTCTTACTGTTGTCATTGTTTATCTTATATATAATAGTTAGTGATTGATTTTTTGTATGATATAAAGTCATTAATTATAAAAATAAAATGTAAAAAACTTAGTTTATAGTGATTTAAAAATATGAAATATATTGGATCATACTTAAAAATTTACAAAATTGATCAATATTTATTTTAAACCCAATAAATATGATCATGGAAAAAAAAAATATGCGTATCGGTAAGTTTTTTTTAAAATTGTGTGAAAAATAAGAAAATTTACGGTTTCGGTTACCGCAACCGTTACGCTACGGCCTTTACACACCGCAACTGTAACCGCGCCACCACCACCGCTACGGCGGCCGCAGCCGCTTTTCAGAACCTTGTTGGTGAGAATGGGAGATTGATTTTTTTGATGTGGAGTCATGTGTGTGCCGCTTGGGTTGCTTGCAGAATTTGGAACGGAATTTGTTACAGTTGGCAGCCATGGCTGGAAGAAAGAATATATATATGTATATAAAGGTTTAATTGAGAATAGAAGAGAGGAAGAAGATGAGGATATAAAGTCAATCTCTATGTTCGGTCACCTCTTGTTCTGTTTTAGTAACTTTTTAATTTTTTTTTTAAAATATGAGAGAGAAAAAAAGTAGTATGTGTGGAATGACTTTTTACAAAAAAGAGTGCAAACAAGTAGAGAGAAAAGAGAATCTTCGGTTTTTTTTTGTATAGTTTGTTGGTTTTTTGGCTTTTAAGCTGAAATTGTTGTGGGTTGCCAAGCTATTGTGCGTTTTGGCCCACAAACCACTTGGGGGTTGTGTGGTTATTTCCATATGTCAAGTGGTTTCTCAACACATAGGTCAAATCATAAGGGGGTAAAGTAAAATTTACCCTAGAAATTTTGTTGAACCTAATGTAGTTTTTCTTGAAGAAGATACATGGAATTAATTTGTTGTAGTTTTACTTGTCAATGCAAACATTAGGTCTCCTTTTTATTTTACTTTTTTTGCTATCTCTTTGCCTCCATCTTCAAGAGCACTGAGATTTATTTTTTTGAGGATAGGGGTGATTATTTGAACAATCATGATGTCGATGCTAATGCAAGATTCATGGATGCATATCCTGCTGGATCAGATGAGTATGTTCTCTATTGATTGTGTTTAGTAATGATTAATGTATTTGTTATTACATTTCATTTCGAATTTCAAAATATTGTTTCGAGTTTGCAACATTTTCGTAATCTATTAATATTTCACTATTGTAGCATTGCTCTTGTTTATGAAATGGAGTAGTATAATAAAATAGACCAGGAATGTGTTTCTTGCTTAATTTTTGGAAATACACACATGATGCTTTTATGTAGAAATTGTTTTCCTCCAAAATATTCCTTTCTAATGACAAAAATATATAATAATCAACATGCATTCTTGGAACATTGACAGGGACCAAATTGACACATCATGTAAACTATAGAGACCAAATTGACCCATCGTTTGAGTTTCCGTTTAGCAAACCTAACAGCCATTATTTATTAGACCAACATGACACAATCCGTTAAATTAAGGGGCAAAATCGAGCAAATTAAAATAATAAGAACCAAATTGACACATCGTATAAACTATAGGGACCATTGCATAATTTACCCAAATATATAAAATTACAATGTATGTAGATGTACGACAGAGAAATGTTCGTCGCCTTCCGGTCTCACACACAAACAAATATGTAGTTTAGCTCTGCCCATAGTTCTGAACAAATTCCCCTCTCAGTAGAGATGACACAGTTATTGTTATTAAGATGTAGTTAACATTGTTTCTGCTCTCTCACACACAGAAACAAATATATGCATATGATTTAGTGGGAACACATTGTATTTCTTCTTTTATTTGGATCCTTAAATTTGTATATGCTCTATTTGTGTAGGTAGAGCATTTGGAAGGGAAGGACAAAAAAGAAGGGTGTAGTCTCATCAACAAAAAAGGTTAGTAGAAGCTGAGCAAAGCATCAGTTGGAGATCTATACCAGCTTGGGGGTTAACTTGCTTTCAACCATTATCAGCGTCCAAGCTATTCGTATAATTTTCTTGCAATGTGTGTGTGTGTGTGTGTGTTTTTTTTTTTTTTTTGTGCTACAGTTTTTTTCCAATAAGGCTCGGAAGTTGATTAGGCAAAAATAGCATGGACGTGAATGAAGTTTGAGCAGGGTATCGGCCCAACTATTAGACTTAAAAGTGGTTGGCAACTTTGGTTTGTCTTTGCTTTTTATGTGTGGTGGTTTGCTTTTGTTTATGTTGTGTTAGTTCATAAAATAATTCACTAGAATTGTGAAGTTACCCTTTTCTTATGACTGTTTTGAGATCTATTTGGGATGCTCAACTTTCTAGTTTAACATTTTTAGATAACAGTTTTGACTGTCATGGAGATACAACATCTTGTTCTATCTTTACTTGTCCGGACTGCGCCGTTATTCATAGTAATGGTTTGCAATTGTATGGGACTTTCCATCAATGTTTTGTTTGTTCCTAGGGTTTGCAAGGTGTCGGTATACCTTCAGTGAGGAATAGAAGGCCTTTTTGCTAGTGGAGAGGTTGTTTTGCAGTTAGGAGTCATGAAAACAGCCTCTCCAAAAATTGGGATAAGACTAGAATGTTTACATTTTGCCTTTCCTAGACCTTGTTTTAGTGGGAGTTTGGGTTGCCCGGCTCAATCCTACAGCAATGAGAATGTAGGCAGGTGGGTGTACTATGAATATGAACCAAGACTCCAAAATTTCAGTTCTTTCTCTTCTTGGCTGCAAACACATTGAATACAATTGTCTTCAGTTGGATCTCTTAAGTCGACCGTATTGTTGGGTCACAATGGGCTCATCACTAGACTTATCTCAATGATCTAAATTATTCAACTTGTAGAACCCTCTAGCAGATCATTGATGGAAAAAAACAGATTGATTGTTTAATCCTAGCTTCATGGTCAAATTATGTATATCTTTAAAATTATGAATGCTCTATTTTTAAAATCATAATTGTTGCCTATTTTTATGAAGAGAAATGTGAGATGATCATGTGTTATAGTTATTTGCTCAGTTTCATTTTTTGCACGAATGATTTAGTTAGTCTTATAAAATGAACGATTTAGATTATCGACATGGATCTCGTAGTGGGCCTTTATTTTCATAGGAGTGGGGATCTCGAATCTAAAGGACCCACAATAATTAATCAAAAAAATCCTTAAGAAATATAGACAAAAAAAAGAGGAGTTCATTGCAACAACACATCAGAGTTGAGGATTCTCTATTTTTAATCTCTTATTTCCTTATAGTTAGTGAATTAAGTAAGAATTTTATGATATAAAAATCTAACAAAAAAATCTCATTCTTTTATTTCTGAAATTGAACTGGGCAAAAAAAAGGTGGAAGTTTAACAAAAATTGATTATATCAATGCAAAGGTGTTTTGCCGTGGGTGTCTCGGTATTGGAAGCAAGCTTTGGCCATGGAGTGGGTGAAGTCCGGCGAAAGTGATAAGCATAGGTGTAGTCCGGCGGAGGAGACAAGTTTGGGTGAAGTCCGGCAGAGGGGACAGGCGTGAGTGACACTGAGGTGTGCTTTGGGAGTAGTGTGGTTGTGCCTTGGGAGTTGAGAAGTTTGATTTTGAGTGATTCATTGTTTGGTGTGTGGTTTGACTTTGGGGTTTCATGCCTTTTATTTTTTTAGTAGTTAAGTCCTTAACTGTTAAATTTTTGTTTGGTCTTGTTTTGGGTTTTTTTTTTTTTTTTTTGTTAAAAAAAAAAAATGGTGAGGCCGAGGGGTTATTTGTAGGAGTGCGGGTAGTAGTAGTAGGAGTATTCTGTACTGTTTGAACCTCTCTCGATATATTACATCTACCTGTCTGTACCTTTAATTTCATGTTTTAATGAAATTTTCACTTTACTGATATATATATCACTGCAAGAGGAGAGAACACTGTTGTCAAATTGTGAACTAGTGATTTTTCTATTCATAAGGGAAAGCTCTCTTTCAGCCAAATGGTCAAAAATGTTGATTGGTGTGGTAATATGCTGATGTGAGTGAATATCCACAATTTCTTGTGCATTACATTTTCAAACTATGTTTGTAACTCGCTAGATACTTAGAAAACAAAAATATAATGTGTACAACTGAGATATTCAGAGACACCTCAATGTTCAACTTTGTGAAGTTCAAAAACACTGACATTGTAATAAATTGAATCAAATTGAGATAGAATTATAAATTTCTGTTTAAAATTGAGTGAATCAAAATTATATGGATTAAAATGACATAAGAACCAAAGTATAGTACTTACCGGTATAATTTTCCATTTTTATTAGTATTTTCATTTTTAAGTTATAAAATTAACCCACCCTGTCACTAATTTGATTTTTCCCGTCCTTGATATAATACGAAAGATAACAGAGGATTACGTACAGTGGCCATCCTCAAATATATCATGATATTTGTTTTTTAAGAATCAAGCCTGATGGTAGGCCCAACACTTATCCATCATCAAACACAAACAACGAGAAGATCATAAATAATAACAAATGAACAAACATAACATTCTTCCTCCAACAAGATCAATAATGATGAAACTTATTGACTGCATTTGCGCTTCTTTTATATCAGATCTGGAATTTTAACACTTCTGTTTTATGGGGTCACTCTTTTACCTCATCCACAACTTTGCTTCCTTGGCTCTTGTTGTGTGATTGGGTATTTGGGCTTTATTTTTATTATTTACGTTGTATTTGGTTAGGGGATTTGGGAAGGATTTGAAAAAAGAAAGGGAAAAATTGTGTGAAATTCTGTGAAATGTAGGTATATTTTATTCACATTTTATCTACCATTTCACTTTTCCTTTTCAAATTCCTTCTTAAAATTCCCAACCAAACATAGCGTTTTTTTTAAAGATTTAGGCTTGTGTGTGGCTTATATTTAACTAGACGTACCGAAAAATCAAATTTTTTTTTGAAAAGTGTTTAGAAATGACCAAAAAAAATTCAAAAACAGTTCGCTTATTTTTGGCTTTTTGTTTTTAATTTTTAAGATTCATCTACACAAGATAGAAAAAAAAAAATTGACACTACTTTTTTTTAAAAAAAGAATCATATTTTTTTTAAACTGTGACTTTTAACTACACAAACTCCACCTAAAAAAAAGAAGAAGAGTAAATTACACTTTGTACCTTTGCAATTTGCACCAAATCTCACTTTGACTTCTACACATGAAATCATAACAGTTAACCCCTTGCACTTTTGGTTAAATTCCATTTTGATTTTTACACATGAAATCATGACAGTTAACTTCTTGTACTTTTACTCAAATCCTACTTTGGTCTCTACGCAAGTGTCAATTTCTCTCTTTTGTTACTTCATTTTGAAATTTTTAACAAAATCCACTCATGTGACAAAAATATGACTACAAAATAAAGGTAAGAGAGAAAAATCATCAACATTTCCCACCAATACACTTTATCGTACGTGATAAGCACATGACAGTTAGATAATACAATATATATATATGTTCGTATGGTAAAAATTTGAACGAAAGGGCAAGAAAGTAGAACTTTTGAATTAAAATAAATGCGGCAAATAAATTAAAGAGAAAGAAAGATGAATAGACAAAAAATTATATTACTGTGAAAAATAGAGTTTTCGTGATTCTAATTTATGAAGAACCCTAGTTCATGTTCTTAACTGTTCGCAATTTGCATTTTGTTTTAGCCTAATACAGTAATATTTTGATGTAAATTTTGGGATAAAGTATTTATTGGTGAAAAATATAGATGATTTTCTTTTCTTACCCTCATGTTGTAGTCATATGATTAGATTCTGTTAAAGATTTAAAAATTGAATGACAAAAATGAGATATTGACACTTGTGTAGAGATCAAAGTGAGATTTTATCAAAAGTATAAGGGATTGATTGTCATAATTTTATGTGCAGGGACCAAAGTGAAATTTGACCAAAAGTGCAGGGGGTTGACTGTCATATTTTCATGTATAAGGGCCAAAATAAAATTTGATGCAAAGTAAAAAATGTAATTTACACACAAAAAATAAATAAATACACACATCAAATTAAAACGAATATTGAAAAGGGTAATATATGAATTAAAACATATCAATGCCCCCACATCAAATTTCTTTTTAATTGTCTCTATTCTTGAAAACAAAAGCTGTTGGCCCTTTTCCTGGTTCATGGCACGTCAAATTCAAGCAATTGATCTCATTATTGTTGGATACATACATATATATATATATATAAAATAAAACGGTTTTGTTTTTTTTTTTGTTTTTTTGTTGTTGTTGTTGTTGTTTTTTTTTTTTTTACATGTTTTTGAAAATGTCTCAGCCCTCATTTGGAAAGAATATTTTTAGTTTAATTTTTTAGTTATTTTAACCAGACTACAAAAGTTTCGTTTAGGAATAATTTTTGACTTTTTTTTTTTATTTATAATTTTATAAGAAACAAAATAAAATGATTATAATTTGAATATGTCTTTTTTATTTTATTAATTTTTTAATCTATTTTATCTTTTAGTAGACTACATTACTCCCAACGTATTTACCAAACCAAGCCTTACTCTAACAATTGGTTAAAATGGTTCAGAGCAATCCATCTATGAGATTGATGGTTGGATTCTCTTAACCAAAAATATTTTCCCACCCCAAAAAGTTTCAACACTTCCCTAGCACATTCCCCTCTTTCCTTTTTTTTTTTTTTTGAAATATTTATTTTATATTATTTTCCTGTATTTTCTCTTTAGATGCTTAAAAAATTCTTAAATTTTTAGATGCCAAATGTAATTTTTTTTTAAAAAAAATATAAATAAAAATAATTTTTTTGAAATTTGAAATTATCTAAGACTAAAGTTACATTTGAATTTTTTTTTTTCAAATTTTAAATTATATTTGGGTTAAGTATGATAGGCTATGTTGTGAAATTTTAAATGTATTCGCAATTGTACGAACCGTACAATAGTATAGGCAAATGAATGCGAGGTCGAACCCACAAGGACTTGTGAAAATTAATTACTTTTAAATTTAAATTACCTTAACCTAGTTAACAAATCTAAAATTTTTGATTCTAAATTCTACTAATGCAACACAATAACAAAGATAAAGCTGGAATTGATAAAGTAATAAAATAAACGAGATTAAGGTTTCAGAATCCACACTCAAATATAAATAATAATCAAATAACATAATTTGATTAATACCCCTAATTTCCAACACAATAATTTAGAATTCAATCTTAATTATTATGGAAGATATCATCGCTAAGTTCATTTAAAATAATAATCTTATGTATGTTCTTTCTCGCCAAATTGTTCAAAATTAAATCATCTAATATATCTGTTGGCAACAAATCACAATAGATATCCAATATTTGATTTTTAATAGAGATATGATCAAGGCAAATAAATTAAGGGTGATGCACCAATAAATCCCAAATTAACAACTTATACACTCTTTAGTCCTAAAAGTTTTCTTATAGACTGAAAGGTCCCATTATAGGGAAATTGACCATAGAGGACATATACATCAAACATCATTATCATCAAAACAACAACATCATCATCAAAACAACATCAAACATTACAACATCATTATCAAAACAACATCAAACATTATCATCAAAACAACATCAAACATCACAACATCATCATCAAACAATATCAAACATCATGTTTTTGATGATGTTGCTAATGTAGATCAAGCAATTGGGTGAAATAGGTAGTTCGAATACCAACGGTTGGGTTAGGGTTTTTGGAGGCCGATTTCTCGGTCTTTGAAGCAGATTTAATTGCTGGTGAATTTGAAATTTTCATACTAGAAAAATTTACTCAAAAAGTAATTAACAACCAAGGAAGGAAACAACAAATCTAATACCCTCTGTTCTTGCTCTTTCTCTCTCTACATCCACCTCTTCTCTAATTCATGGAGAGAGAAAACAAATCATCAAGCAACAACAAATGCTCTGATTCATTCTTGTTGAATTCAGATAGATATATATAGATAGTCGTATGTATAATATGTATAGAACCCTAATTCGGTGAATCCCCAATATCCAATGCATTGGTGTTCAATTGAATCAGAGTCTTCGATTGGTTGTGATTGCGGTGTTGTTGGATCTGATGGTGAGAGTTTTGGGGGTGGTGGTTCTAGAAGAGAATCGTCGGTGTGGTTGCGGTGGTGATTCTAAGGTTTTGGTGAGGGGTTGCAGAGGCGGCGACGATGACGATGCAGCTTCACTTCTCACCGGGCATGAGAAGCATTACCATATCGACCAACAACAATGGCTTTATTGACTTGATGAAGATCAAGGTCGCAGCTCGCCATATCTCTTACCGTACTCTCTTCCACACCATCCTCATTCAGGGACGATGTTCTTCTTCTCCTACTGGCTCTGCTATTTTTCATTTTCTTCTTCTTCGCGATGTTTGATGTTTGACGATGTTCTTCTTCGCGATTCAGAATTCTCATCAATTATTTTTGATGTTGCTAATGTAGTTGAACTTCAGTTTTTTTTTTGATGATGTTTGATGTTTTTTTTTATGATGTTTGATGTTCTGCATAGCCGTGGGAGGGAACATTATAACATTGATGATGTTTGATGATGTCCTGATGTTTTTTGATGATGTTTTTTGATGGTGTCCACAATGATGTTTGATGTTTTTCTGATGTTGCTGTTGTCCACGATGATGTTTGCGATGTTGCCAATTTTTAGTGGTTTCTTGATGATGGTAATTTTTTTTTTAAAAATGAATCTGATGTTTGAAACACCCACAAACATCAAAAATATCGGATGATGTTTGATGTTGTTTTGATGATGATGTTTGATGTTGTTTGATGTTGTTTTGATGATGATGTATAAATGGGACTAAATGGTGCATAAGAAAACTCTTAGGACTAAATGGTTTAACTTTTCAAAAAATAGGATTTATGGGTAAATTTTCCATAAATTAACTCATAAATTTCAAATCATGAAAGAAACCGAATTAAATTCATATCCAAAATTTACTGAATTGATTTAGAAGAGACGAGAACAATTAATCAATAAAATCTCAATTTAGGGAATATAATCAGGTCATGTATTCAATTACTACCATACAAGAGGCTTCATCCTCAACCTTAGCTAATAATTTAGCTACTCATAATTATTTTAACGTACACACTAAAATCAAGCATGAAAATAAAACTTACAACTAAAAAGAGAATATTACACCAAAATACAAGACCGAGCTCCACTTTTTTCCCCTAAAAACTTTGTACTTTCTCACATTCAGTACATCTCATTTATAGAGCTCACTACACACTCATGAAGCTGTCTAATATTTAGAAGTCGATATTATTGAGATTTTGAGGCTGAAATTGTTGAAATTTGATGCATCAATTTCCATAAACAGATCGCATGCCTCCATCTTTGTCTCCATTCTTCGGCTCCTTGTCTTTCGCAATTGCGTTCAGTCTTCAATTCAAAGATTATGTTCATGAGCCTGAGGAAATGATTTCATCGCACCTGCATAATTGCGCAGCTAAGTCAATAGAGTGGTTGGAAACTTTCTCTTTTCTTTCTTGTGTTCTTTATTTAATATATTATATGATATATATATATATATATATAGAAACAAACAAACGGGTGGCTTTCATTTTTTTATTATATTTTCTTTATATTACATTATAATATATTAAAATATATTATTTATAATAATTTGTATACAACACTCAAAATATATAAAAAAAACACACAAAATCAAACAAAATTATAAAATAATATTCATTGTCAGACTAATAAAGTGTATATTAGCGGACTAAATATGTAACGTTATGGCACTTATCAGGTTAGATATGGTGCCCTTCTCTTTTTTGATTGCCTCCAACAATTGGTCAATTACATTTATATTGGATGTTTGAGAAACATCATGATAAGTAAGAGGTAAGATATTTGTGATTGGTTGAGAGGCTACAGTGATGAGATGGTGCATAAAAATATATTACACTTTTAATAAAATTTTTCTTTAATATTTTTGCTAGTGATAGTAACCATGATAGTGAATATAGTGTTTTGACACTAAAACCATACAGGAAAATTTTGATTTGACTTCTCTCATATTCACATGTCAACATAGGACAACTTGAGAGGTTCGTGTAACCCACCACATGTCCCATTTTGATGATCTGAATTGTTAACTTGTAGAGTTCTCAATGCATATTATCCATGAAAAAAACTAATTCGATCCGATAATTATAACATTTTTATTTTATCGCAATTGTCCATAAAAGTAGACAACAAAATCATTTTTGAAAATAGACCATTCATTTTTTCTAGAGAAACACGATAATATCAAATTGTTGTAATTATTGAATTGACATAAATTTTTTTATGGATGATATACATTGAGGCCCTACAAAAATGAACATTTCGGATTATCGAAATGAGACTCATGATGGTCCTCATGGGCCCCTTAAGTTCTCTTATGTTGAAATGTGAATATAAGAGAAACCCAACCCAAAAATTTGTACCTTTTTTTTTTTTATAAAAAAAATAGAGTTTCATTGTTAAAATAGATCTTATTTAATAGATCTTAATATAAAGATTCTAAAATTATTAATTTTATTAAAAACCAATATATGCATAAAAAATTATGAAATTTTAAAACTAGGCAAATTACACCGATAGTTTTTATATTTTATTGATTGTGTCATTTTTGTACCTACAATTTCAATTAACTCAATTTAGACCCTTTAATTTTGAATTTAGTGTCAATTTAGTCCAATTGATAACATCGTTAGGTTTTTTAATAAAAAATTATCACTGAATTGGTTGGGATTAAGTCACTAAATTGATTAAGTTTACAATTTTATCCCTAAAAGCATGACACGTGGCGCTTATGTCTACATTTGTCATAAAAAATGTTAACAATTAGAATCATTTAGACCAATTTGAAATAAAGTAAAAAATCCAGGCCAAAATTTGGTCAATTGAAATTATAGGAACTAAAAATAATATAAGTGTTGACTTTTTGGCTTTCAAAGGTTAATAATGTAATTTTAAGCGTGCCAGCAAGGATCAATTAGTTCTTATAGAATATTAATTGCCAACCAATTATCAGACGATTGTGTTATAGTTATTTCAGCCTCAATGAAGAAGACTTTTACTGGTAGCTTGTTTAAGAGAATTTAGTAAATAACAACAATTGAAGAACAATTTCAAAACTTGAATTTCATTAAGTAAAATGAAAATTTACAATGATCTGACCCAGCCTCGTAGAGGTTTACAGCAACAAACTATTTGAAACTACTCCTAGGAAATGAAGTGCAGTACAGGAATTGAAGTGCAGAAATGTAAAGAACTGTAAAAACTGAAAGAAAAACGAAATAAATAAACTGGTTTTTTGATTTGAGTCTGGGGGTTCATTCTGGGGCCTTCTCTGCTATTTATACTCTTCAATGATAATCGTCGAAGTGGGCTTCCAACCGTTAGAATGTCCTCCCATGATTACTGAACATGCTCTCTGACAGTTAGTCCCACTATGTCACTCTTGCAATTAGGCTTCCCTCATATTTTGAATTTAAATTTTATGAGTAACCGTTAGGCCACATCATCTTGTATCTCTCGATTGTACCAATGCTAGGTAGATCCATTATTACCAATACGAACTGCCACGTGTTTGACTTTGGTTGGCAACTTGTATTAATTACCCAAATTTCCCTTTCCATGCCACGTGTTAAATTGTGATTGGCTTTTACAAATTATACAGTCAACATTATCTCTCGCACTAATATATCCAATACTTGGTGATATTAGTGAACTAGTGCAATCCACCTACGTTCTAGGACGTGCATGGACTCTGTGTATTCTGATAGTATAACTGCTTTTTGAATAATGAAGCAATGAACTTCATTAAATCCTTGTATCTTGCACTTTCATTCTTTGAGTAGATGAAAAGACTGGTGCATCTCCAATGGCCAATTACACCTTCTCTTACATTGATCGAGCATACGAGTAGTGTTTGGAAGATGATTGCAGGCCTCGAAAGAACCTTAATGCATTTATTGGTTACAACTATCCACCATCATTTATTCAAGTCATGGAAGCTTTTGCAAATTACCAATCTTTAGACTAAAAATCTGTCAGCTACAAACCCTTGGACCAAGCATTTGCAAAAATGGATCTTGGAAGCTCCTCTTCTGCCTCATCACTCTCTGCATGGGACGCAGCTGCTTCTTCTTCCTCCAAGTCTACTGGCTGGGGAAGTTGGCCAGAACCTAATGAATCCAAACTAAGAGAGTGAATTCACCATCGATTTGTTGAATTCGATGATCCTCTGTCTATCCCTTATTCTGCTCGGATCTCAGTGGTTTACGCCTATGTACCCATTGATCACCGACGCAGTCTGGAGGACAACTTACTTGTGGCGTGGTACACGTCTTCCATGCCAACGAAGATAGAGCGAACAACTCCTCATCCAGATGAAGCATAGGGATATAATCTGTCATTCTTGGCTAAGAAGGAAAAACTTTGCTCTTTTGACTGGCTCGAATGCGTGAATAACCCCCAGTTCCCCTCTTCCTTTGGGATGGATCCTTTTGCACCTCCTCTTCCTCAGATTCCTCATTAGATGGAGGAACTGAAACTTACTCTCTTTGAGAATTAGTTTCTTTTTTCCTACCAACCTCCAGCTTTTCCCACTACATTTGAGCGATACCAAGCTCAACTTCTGCTTGCTGCCTTTTCTCACTTGCCCTTCAATGTTCTTAGAGATGAGACTCCTCTCAAGAACTTCTGATGGGCCAATAATATTATGACTCGGGGTCATGTCCTTAACCCCATTGCCCAGGCAGAGCTTCAAGCTTTTTTAGATCAACTCCCGCTCGTACTTCATTGGTACCAAATTTCTTTGGCTACTAGTAACTCTTTGGACAAAATCTCAGCCAATCGAATTCAGACCCAGTACGAGGCAGAGAATCTCATTGAAGAATATAATGACTTCAAGAATAAGGATTCAGCGTATTGGGATAATTTAGATATGGACGAAATGGAACAAGGCTTGAAGGAGATAGAGTTCGAGATGAAAGCTGAATAACTTTTTCATCGAATAAGAACATATCAGCTGCAGCATCCTAGCTTTGATAGGACAGAAGACAGAATAAAGAAAGAACATAAATTCATTGACCACTGCAAAGGTCAAATTTAATGAACTTGTTACTTTTTCCATTCCTTGCTATTATGAAATCGAATTTGTAGCCAAGAAGGCTTTCTAATGTAATTACTTACATATCAATAAAACTAGGTTTTTTCTTTCTCTATTTGGCATGATCTGGTTTTATGTTCCAATTGCATGCTTGTGACTATTTCATTCGCCTAATTCAAATAAAATTAGAGCTTCGAATTTACCAATTTTTTCATTCAAAGCCTGATTTGAACATTTCCAATGGAATACTTGAAACTTGATTTGAATATCTCCAAAATATTAAGTACAATTGACAATCTTTGCCTTAGGTCTTCTCATTCCAATCTCATGGTCAACATAAGTTTAACAGCTTTGAATTGACCAACCTTTGTATCAAAGTTACTTTGAAGTACTTTGAAGTACTTAGTAACAATGCTGCTTTCCAAAAAAGGTTTGCTTTGATAGAGAATCCCAAAAGGAATTTTTCATGTTCAGGCAAGTCTTTTTGGATCTTGATCCCTTACTTGACTTGGTATTGGCTTTGCAACTTTGAAGTCTAAAACATCAAATAAGAATCAAATTCCAGCTACAAAATACTTCAAAGTTCACTTCGAAGGATTTCATCTTTCTTAAGAAATCTAAGAGCAAGTCTCCAATCCCGTTGAAGTAGATCAAACCTGCATTCTCAGGAATAAAATGTGCTTCAAAGTCAACTTCCTGCTCTCAAAGCCTTGGTTGGTTGTTTGACATCTGGCTTTGCAGCCAAATCTTGACTTTGAAGCCAAATATTTGATTTCGAAGCCAATCTGATTGTTTGAGATACGTTTCCCACCCAAAAATCACCCTTGAGAGAAACTTTTCATGTTGTACTTTTAGGACTCCTACGAATTTTAAGACAAAGTCTTAAACTCATACGGGTTCCAAAATTAGTCAAACAATTTATCTCGGGTCTTTTTACCCATTTAGACAAATAGGGCATCTTTCATATAGAAAGGTTTAAAAACCCTTTCCCTTCACGCTTTTAACTTACTTGCTGGCCCAAAACACAAACCCTTCATTTCTATTGCTCTCTCCTCCTCTTTACTCTTTTCTCAGCTTCGTCCTCTGAAAACTCTTGTTAATGGCTTCTTTCTCCTTGAAAGTACAAGTTGTGGAACGCATGAGCCCATTCGTGGCTTTAAAGAGGTGTATCGACGAAAAGATATCCAAGCTCAGAGCTGGTGAACCGAGTACCATAGATAGTTGCCTCTTTATTCCTCGCCGTAATGAACAACAAGAATACGTCTTAGGACCTATCTTCAGAGAAGCCCCAGCTCAACTTCCTGCTTTGTATCCTCGTCTAGAGGATCATTGTCTCCTCTACGAAGGGGGTTTTGATTGGGGAAGTTGGATGGTAAACCGCCCCCACCGCAGCTAGCCCACATTGAAGGTTGAATGTGAGGAATGGTATGACACGGTTGTGCCTGCCAGAGAATGAGATCTGCAAGAGCTCTGTATCCTTGATGCCCTTCGCCTTTCTAGGTTCATTATCCCTGAGGATCCTTTCTTGATTCCTGCAGCCATTTGTTTCTGGAATTCGACTTTTAACTTTTTCCAGGTTCGGTGTGGTATGATGGCCCCCGCCGTTCTTGATATTTGCCATCTCTTAGGGCTCTCACCACTTGGTGCTCCCTTTACGCCTGGTTACCCAGACCTTCTGGTCAATTTCACCATTCCATCCTTGAACTCTTCCTTCACTGATTTTGTAAAATTTGAGAACAAGAAGGTAGGTCCTGTAGGTGACCGAGAGTTCTTTTCCTTCGTTCTGTATTGGTTATGCAAATTTGTCTTTTGTACTTCATCTCAGCAGATTATGCCTGAGTTTGTCCCACTTGCCAAGGCTCTTGCCTCGAAGAAGAGGATAGCCTAGGCTCCTTATGTTTTAGGCCATGTTTATAAGGCCTGTTCCCAATTTTGCGAGAAACCTCTGGATGTTAACCAAGGAGGCCCCCTCTGGATATTACAACTCTGGCTCTTCGCATATTTCACTGGTTTACACTCCAAGTGCTTGAGATTTTTGGTGCAAGAACCCACTACTTATGGAGAGAAATTTGCCAGGAATTCCTTATACCCCTCTAGCTTTGCCTATTATTTTACTTTCTTTCATCAACTCCCAATTTCTCCACTTCCTTTCTTTTTTTGTCCCTTTGAAACTAGTACAGGACCAGCTTGGCTCAGGGCATTTTTGGCTGATAGGGAATGCTCCAATTCGCTACACAAGGATATGTGGGCCTCTATCTTGTTGCCAAGGGAGCTCTTTATTGGTACTTTGAATCTTCGAGCCTACAAATGTATATCTGAAGTGTACCGTCCTTCCCAATTTGCCAGGCAATTTAGGCTCACTCAAGGAATTCCTATCCCTCTCTATAGCCTCTTCAATACCAATCTCACAGTCAGAGACATAAAGGTACCCAAAACCAAATTGGAGGAAACAACATTTAAATTGCTACAAGAGTTGAGTGAGTTTCAATTCATTCCCTTTCTCCTATATGGCACAGCTTTGAAAAGATTTCAAAGTTAGTGGGCGGCTAATATAGAGGTGCTCCTAGCAATACCTCCCAAAGATTTGCTAGTGGGACTAGATGTACCCTCTCAAGCCAAACCCAAAAAGACTGGGACCACTACTATTGTCTCTACTGCCTCTGCTATCCTAGCTCTTACTTCTGCTGCCACAGAGACTACTCCTGCTGCCTCTCTTCCTCCTCTTAGAGTCACCAGGGCTGCTTTGAAGAGAGGTATGAATTTCCATCTCTCTTTTCTCTTTTCTTTATAATGTCTTGCTCATCTACTTCTAGCTTCCTTTTGATGCAGGAGCTTCATAAGTAGACTCTCCTCAAAGGGCTCAAGTGCTAAGCATTCTTAAAGACAAGTAACAACAACAAAAGAACAGAAAACTTGTGCTTGGTCCTGAAGAGGAAGAGGTACCTGAAGAAACACCACTTAAGAGGAAGAAGAAAATTACAGTTTCCCTTTCCGACTTCAATGATGACCCTACTCATCAGGCAGCCGCCAAGGCAGTAGAGAGGGAGCAATCCAAGGAATTGATGGTTTTCCAGAGATATGAGAAAATGAGGCAGCAACAGATATTAAGGAATGAAGCTGTTGCTGTTGATATACTTCAAAGGGAAACTGCAAGGAGGCAACAAACTGCTGATCATTTTGCTCTTCGCAGTTCTCCAACCATTACCACAACCACTTTCGAGGCTGGTAATTTCCTTTAGTTTCCATAGTAATTTCCTTTCCCAAGTTTTCAATAATAAATCTTAATATTGCTTCTTATTTTTTTGTCTTACGGCAACAGTTACCTCACCTCCTCCTTCGATAATGGCTTCCTCAGTCTCATCTGAAGTTGAAAAACCATTAGAGGTAGCCTCGAAAAGGAGGAAGAAAATCACCAAAGTGCTGTAGACCGCCCCGAACTTGCTTCGCGCGCCCCCCTTTCGGAGAGGGCGCGGATTTGGGTTCTAGCTACTACGGTTTGGACTCCTATCACGGTTCTGAATCTAACTCACAAAGTGCAATGTAAGGCTGATAAATCACCAAAGAGTCCAAATTCGACAAATCATTTTGGAAAATCGATTTTAATCAAAAAGCGCCAAACATGGACTGTTTTGCCAGATTTCAGAGTCGCCACCTAAATATTTTATTTTGGGAAATTTAGGAAACCCTGACTCATGCCTAAGGCCACATGTCCGTAATCACCAAAGTTGCTTCGGCTCAGGAACTTGGGTACGAGAGGGGAAGGTCCTGAAATGAGCACCCCTGCTCGCCCGATCAAAAGATCGGCCTCTACTAAGCATGATATGTTGTTTTGAAAACACATGTGTTCTTATTTGGGTTATTAATCTAACTTACTATGTGATGCGCACAACATACAAGTATAGACTAAATCACTCGATTTGGAACAAAACATCTCATGTTTGTTTTTCGAAAATGGTTTGAAGTTGCTATTCTCAATTAGGCTAAAATGCGGATTTGCCACCCTCAAGTGGGCTTAAAACATGTTTGCCACAAACAAGTGGGCTTAAAATGCACATTTTGATGAATTGTTCCAATTCAAGTAATGAAGCCTTCATCCATAGGCATTCAGGCAGTTAAACACTTAAGCACATAGCCTCATGGCAAGCATGCTGTCGTGGCAACACTTATACGCATGCAAGGATGCTAAAGCATAAATACTCACAGTGTACTCCAAGCCAAAACAGAAGCTAGTTAGTGATCAATGCATAATCCTAGCTATGTCAACAATGCCTAATGCAACACATGCAAAATGTAACTAAGTAGGCTCAGCTATCTAAGATGGCATATGAATGCAACACTTGATAACATGCTTTGAAACACGTATTCAAGAAAGTGTATTGAAATACAATGCAGTTTGTATGATGCGCCGAGTCCGG
This sequence comes from Camellia granthamiana, assembly GCA_036172215.1. NCBI lineage: Eukaryota > Viridiplantae > Streptophyta > Magnoliopsida > Ericales > Theaceae > Camellia > Camellia granthamiana. Next base: position 130,085,508 of record CM069908.1, on the reverse strand, counting down.
TGCATGCAAGACAAATGAATGATGCAAACATGCAAAGCATAAGGTATGCTAATTGAAATATGCCCTAAACTAACCATCAAAAGCGGATAAGTAAAAGGGAAAAAGACTTGGGGTTGGAAGACATTCACACACACACGCACACTTATTACAACATTTGCCCTCTCGACGGAGGGTCCGAATAAAATGAAAGCTAACTAGCTACGCTAATTAAGCTAATTATTACAAACCAACTAATTAACTAACTATTCTAGCTAATTAATTATTACAAACCAAATTGAATAACTAGCTAATCTAAGCTAATTAGAATATTACAAAGCACTAAGTTAAATTAATTACAACACAGGTAATCAACTACAACTAGCTAACAAAAGCGATAAATTGCCTCACGGGCGAGGGGGATGTGCATGCTCGGTTGTGTCCTCCAGGAAATCCGCCGCCTTGCCTTAAGACACCTCTGTTTGCACTCTTTTGAATCTTTGAAAATTACACCGATTTCTGAATTGCTTCTTTTTGATCTCAAGAATACCTCGAGGGTTGAAATTCCTTCTGTTGCTGTAACAGAGCATAGATAGAGGCAAGACAGTGTATTTTCAAGGAAATGTATGCACTTCCACACTCCTTATCATATCTCAAGCTCAAAGGAGTATGGCACTTGACTCTCAGTAACAACCAAGCATTTTCAATGCATGGTGGCCAAAGGATCAAGCTTGCGCAAAGCTCAATGAATGCACATATAAGACTCGAAAGGCCTCCACCCTATCATGCACAATCAAGGGGGACGACGACCAAGAAATGAGGCACGTTTCATCACTTTGAGTATGAAACGCCCCTCATTTCTCATGTTTGGATTAACGTCCGATCCAAACACAATGCAATGCAACACACATGTAAACAACATGCTTATCTATCGATCCTAGAGCGGCATGCACAAGGCTCTATCATATAAGCAATGCATGCATGGCATGTTTAGAAGCTAAGACATCAAAGCTAGCACTATAGGCATACAATACTAAGCCTAAATGACCAAACCAACCTCGGACAGAGGTTAAATATGCCAAAACAGTAGCTGAAATATACTAAGATCAAGGCATATAACACAAGGAACATATGCACGTTTGATGGCTCGCTAACAAGGCATGAAGACACAACTCTCAAACACATTGAAGGAGTGGAAAATGTGAGAGTGTGGCAATGACATATGCTCTCAAATTACATGCCAAGTGAAGCCATATCATGCAAATAGCTCAAATAAAGCATGCCAAGAGACTTGAAATACAAAGCTAGTCAAGGGCTTTACACTACAACCATACTAAGCAATGTTCAAATGGCTTTAAGCACTCAAAATAGACCCAAGGCAGGTCAAAATGGTAGCAAAAACATGCTAGACTTGCAACATAGATGGCAAGAAAGATAGGCTCCCGAATTAGCTAACAAACAAGGCATAAGGGCACAACTCTTAAACACAATGAAAGAGTGATAAACATGAGAGCATGGCAGAATTTTATGGTCTAAAATTATATATCAAATGAAGCCATAACATGCAAAAAGCTCAAATATGACATGCTAGGGGTCCCAAAGTGCAAGGCTAGCAAAGCCAAATACACTATAGCTATGCAAAACCAAACATGCATGACCAAAACCACTTAAATCAGACCTCAAGCATGTTAAATCAAAGCCAAAAATGTGCTGGAGTAGAGCATACACATGCTAGATCAATAGACTAAAACAACAAACATGCTAGGCTAGTGAACCAAAATTGCACTACAAGTGCAAGGAGCATGCAAGAGGCAACCAAAACAACACAAATCAAAGTTATGACGTGTAAAATAATGGCTAAAAACATGCTTGAACTAAGCAAATTCAAAGCACAAGGACAAGCTACTTTGCAAGGCTACAAGTAGGATTACACTACAAGTATAAGAAGCATGCAAGAGGTGACCAAGACAACCAACAATAGAGTTATGGCAGGTCTGAAAAGTCATAAAAACAAGCCTAAACAAAGTCTCTAAGAAGTATAAACACATGCTCCTTTGGAGGGCTATCAACACATGCAAACAAGAGAAGAGGAGGGGGGACCACCCCCCACCCATTTGGGACCTCAAAACTACTCTTCCACCACTAAAATTCCTCTGGAATTCAGTGGTTAAAAGGCCAAAACAAGATAGTTTCAAAAGCTTTAAAGGAAGGCAAGAAGCTTAGCAAATAAGCCACCAAAGAGGGTGAAACACCCCTAAATCCAAAAACACTTTAAACTACCATTTTTAAGCCTTAAAAACAAAGGTTTTTGTAGTTGAAAACTGGGTCAAAATCAGTATGCAAAGGTGGCCAAGATTGTGTACAAAAATAAGCTTAAAAGAGAGAGATGCTCACCGTTGAAGCACAGCAGCAAACAGCCAACAAACAGCCACTTTTCTTGAGCCAAAACCAACATTTAGCAGCCCAAAATAAGTTCCAAGAGATCAAATTGAAGTTATTGGATTTATTAAAGATCTGATTCACAGATTTGGCATCCCACAGACCATGACTATAGATAATGGGACTGTATTCGATAGAAAGATAGTAAAGTCTTTCACAGCAGAATTTGGAATTAGTCTTATTAATTCCACCCCTTATTATGCATATGCAAATGGTCAGACAGAATCATCTAACAAGTCCTTGAAGAAAGGAATACAAAGAGTTCTGGAAAATAATCCTAGGGATTGGCATAACTTATTGTTGGATGTATTATGGGTTACAGGACTTCTCCAAGATCAAGTACTGGAATCACTCCTTATGCTTTGATATATGGGCATGATGTAGTGTTACCTGTGGAGATTAACATTAGGTCCTTAAGGGTGAAATGCCAGGACCAGTTAACTTCTGAGCAATATCATCAGAGCATGTTCTTGGAGTTAGATAATATTGATGAAACTAGAATTCTAGCATTAAACAATATTCTGTTCCAAAAGACAAAGACAACTAAAAGCTATAATAAGAAGATTAAGCATATTAGCTTTAATGAAGGTGATTTGGTGTGGAAAACAATACTCCTAATAGGAATTAAAAGTCATAAATTTGGTAAGTGGTCACCCAATTGGGAAGGACCATATCAAGTCCATAGAGTTTTACCTGAGGGAGCATACCATCTGAAAAATCTAAATGGTTATGTACATCCCAAGAAAATCAATGGCAGGTATTTGAAGCCTTATTAACCAACTGTGTGAGAAACACAAGAAGTGTGAGAAATACTAAACAAAGAAGCATGAAAACAGTCAAGTAATAAATAAGAATTTCATTTCATAAAGAGTTAAATACATGTAGCCATAGATTGGCCTAAAAATCAGTACAATGCTTTAGTTGTTCCATATAATTGATTCTCTACTCCTAAGGGATGGGAACAACTGAATGGCTGTAGTTATGTCTTGCCTATGGTCAGCTAGCCCTTGATTGGTAAGCTGTAGCTTTGTAGTAGTTCGATCCAAGGCTAGGTTAACTGTTGCTAACTCCTCTTCTAATTGGGCCTTTTTCTCCAAGAGTTGAATACGCAACTAAGAAGTAGAGAAATGTTGTTCCTTCAATTTAGATACTTCAGTATGTATATGGGAAACAAATTCCTTGTCTTTCAATAGCTTCTCCTCTGTAGCTTTAGCAATGTGGCAAATGTTGACATAGAAATCTACGGTAGCTGTTGCTTGGGATAAGTGGCTCGAAATGGCCATGTTGGATTGCTCAATGACTTTGCAGCATTGGAGGAAACCATTTTTAAGTACAGGTCTTTGTAAGGCTTCGAATGGGATCCTTGAAAATGATGTCAGCAATTCCAAACAAGTGCCTAAGTCTAATGGAGGCAAGGAGACCTTGCTGATGGTTGGAGAGCTCTCAAAAATTTCCAAGAAAGAGTCATCAATGGCCAATGGCTCAGTTTCACTGCTGGTTGCTGGATGCTGGAGTGGTTAAAGGTGTGTTAAAAAGGCTAGCCAGTCGGGCTTAAAAAATGTCTATCTCTTCCACTGACATTGGAGGTATAGAGAGGTCTAGAAGAGGTGGTTGCATAGGGATATGAGAGGAGGTTGAAGTGTCCTTGGCAATGTCCATAGTCCTGGCCGCCAGTAAATCAAGGGAAGATGGACTGGAGCTAGATAGTGGTGGCGAAGAAGAAATTGGTAAGCTACTAGTATTTTCTCTAAAAACACCAGCTATCATTGATGAGGTGACAACTGGGCCTTCTCAGGTGATGAAGGAGCAACCAGGATTGCAGGGAAAGTAAATTGGGCTAAGAGTTAAGCCCAGGGATAAAGAAATAGGAATGCTTTGCCTCAAAAAAAGTATGGAAAGTGTAGAGCCAGGAAGTGGAAGTATTGTTTGGATGGGCTCTACACTTAAGGGCACTTTGGTGTTGATTTTCTTCCTCATTTTCGAGGCTGCCTCTAATGGTCTTTCAATTTCAGATAAGACTAAAGAAGCCATTATCGAAGGAGGAGGTGGGGTAACTGTTGCTGCAAGATAAGAAATAAGAAGCAATATTAAGTTTTATTGCTGAAAACTTGGGAAAGGAAATTATTACAGAAACTAAAGGAAATTACTAGCCTTGAAAATGGTGGTGGTAATGGTTGGAGAACTGCGAAGGGCATGATGATCGGCAGTTTGTTGCCTCATTGTAGTTTCCCTTTGAAATGTATCAGTAGCAGCAGCTTCATTCCTTAATATCTACTGCTACCTCTTTTTTTCATATCTCTGGAAAACCACCAATTCCTTGGATTGCTTCCTCTCTACTACCTTGGCGGCTATCTAATAAGTAGGGTCATCATTGAAATTAGAAGGGGAGACTGTTATTTTCTTCTTCCTCTTTAGTGGTGTTTCTTCAGGTACTTCATCCTCTGCAGGATCAAGCACACGTTTTCTCTTCTTTTGTTGTTGTTGCTTGTCTTTAAGAATGCTTAGGGCTTGAACCCTTTGAGGAGAGTCTACTTGTGAAGCACCTGCATCAAAAGAAAGCCATAAGTAGATAAGCAAGGCATTATAAGCATCATAGAGAGAAGAGAAGGAAAAAAAAGAAAAGAAATGCATGCTTCTCTTCGCAGCAGCCCTGATGATTCTAGGAGGAGGAGGAGAGGCATTGGGAGCAGTCTCTGTGGTAGCAGGAGTAGGAGCTGGGATAGCAAGGGTAGTAGAGATAATAATAGTGGTCCCAGTCTTTTTGGGTTTGGCTTGAGAGGTCACACCTAGTCCCACTAGCAGATCTTTGGGAGGTATTGCTAGGAGCACTACCCTATTGGCAGTCCACCAACTTTGAAATCTTCTCAAAGCTGTGTCATATGGGATAAAGAGGATAAATTGAAACTCACTCAACTCTTGTAGCAATTTAAATGTTGCTTCCTCCAATTTAGTTTTGGGTACCTTTAGGTCTTTGACTGTGAGATTGGTATTGGAGAGGCTATAGAGAGGAACAGGAATTCCTTGAGTAAGCCCAAATTGTCTGGCAAATTGGGAAGGACATTCAAATATGAATTTGTAGGCTCAAAGATTCAAAGTACTGATAAAGAGCTCCTTTGACAACAAGATAGAGGCCCACATATCCTTGTGTAACGAATTGGAGCATTCCCTATTAGCCAAAAATGCCTTGAGCCAAGCTGGTCCTATATTGGTTTCGAAGGGACAAAAGAATGAAGGAAGTGGAGAAATTGGGAGTTAATGAAAGAAAGTAAAATAATAGGCAAAGTTGGAAGGGTATAAAGAAATCTTGACAAATTTCTCTTCGTAAGTAATGGGTTCTTGCACTAAAAATCTCAAGCACTTGGAGTGTAGACTAGTGAAATATGCGAGGAGCCAGAGTTATAATACCCAAGGGGGGCCTCCTTGGTTAACATCCAGAGGTTTCCCGCAAAATTGGGAACATGCCTTATAAACATGGCCTAAAACATAAGGAGCCAAGGCTATCCTCTTCTTTGAGGCAAGTGCCTTGGCAAGTGGGGCAAACTCAAGCATAATCCGTTGAGATGAAGTACAAAAGAGAAATTTGCATAACCAATACAGAATGAAGGAAAAGAACTCTCAGTCACCTACAGAGCCTACCTTCTTGTTCTCAAATTTTACAAAATCACCGAAGGAAGAGTTTAAGGGTGGAATGGTGAAGTTGACCGGAAGGTCTAGGTAACCAAGCGTAAGGGGAGCACCAAGTGGTGAGAGCCCTAAGAGATGGAAAATATCAAGAACAGTGGGGGCCATCATATCACACCGAAACTGGAAAAAATTAAAAGCCGAATTCTAGAAACAAAGGGCTGTAGGTATCAAGAAAGGATCCTCACGGATAATGAACCTGGAAGGGCGAAGGGCATCAAGGATATAGAGCTCTTGCAGATCCCATTCTCTAGCAGGCATAACCTTGTCATACCACTCCTCCCATTCAACCCTCAATGTGGGCCAGCAGTGGTGGGGGCGGTTTATCCTCCAGCTGTCCCAATGAAAACCTCCTTCATAGAGGAGACAGTGATCCTCTAGACGAGGACACAAAGCAGGAAGTTGAGCTGGGGCTTCTCTGCAGATAGGTCCTAAGATGTATTCCTATTGTTCATTATGGCGAGGAATAAAAAGGCGACCATCTATGGTACTCGGTTCACCAACTCTGAGCTTGGATATCTCTTCGTCGATACACCTCTTTAAAGCCACGGATGGGCTCACGCATTCCACAGCTGGTACTTTCAAGGAGGAAGAAGCCATTAACAAGAGTTTTCGGAGGACAAAGCTTAGAAAAGAGTAAAGAGGATGAGAGAGCAATAGAAATGAAGGGTTTGTGTTTTGGCGAGCAAGTAAGTTAAAAGCGCGAAGGAAAGGGTTTTTTAAACTTTTATGCCCGAAAGATGAGCAATCAATTGAAATAGGTAAAAAGACCTGAGATAATTGGTTGACTGATTTTGGAACCCATATGAGTTTAAGCCTTTGTCTTAAAATTCATAGGAGTCTTGAAAGTATAACATGAAAAGTTTCTCTCAAGGGTGATTGTTTGGGAAGGAAACGTATCTCAAACACTCAGATTGGCTACGAAAACTAATATTTGGCTTCAAGGTCAAGATTTGGCTCCAGAGCTAGATGTCAAACAACCAACTAAGGCTTCGAGAGTAGAAAGCTGACTTCGAAACACATTTTTATTTCTGAGAATGCAGGAATGTTTAGGTTTGGTCTGCTTCAAAGGGACTGGGGACTTGCTCTTAGATTTCTTGTGAAAAATAAAATCCTTCGAAGTGAACTTTGAAGTATTCTGTAGCTGGAATTTGATTCTTCTTTGATGTTTTAGACTTCAAAGTTGCAGAGCCAGTACCAAGTCAAGTAAAAGATCAAGATCCAAAAAAGACTAACCTAAACATGAAAATTTCCTTTTGGGATTCTCTGTCAAAAGCAAACCTTTTTGGAAAGCAGCATTGTTACTAACTACTTCGAAGTACTTAAAAGTAATTTTGATACAAAGGTTGGTCAATTCAAAGCTATTAAAATTATGTTGACCCTGTGATTGGAATGAGAAGATGTAAAGCAAAGATTGTCAATTGTACTTCATATTTTGGACATATTTAAATCAGGTTTCAAGAATTCCATTGGAAATGTTCAAATCAGGCTTTGAAGGAAAAAATTAGTAAATTCGAAGCTCTAATTTTATTTGAATTGGACGAATAAATGGTCACAAGCATGCAATTGGAACATAAAACCAGATCATGCCAAATAGAGAAAGAAAACCTAGTTTTATTGATATGTAAGTAATTACATTACAAAGCCTTCTTGGCTACAAATTCGATTTCATAATAGTAAGGAATGGAAAAAGTAACAAGTTCATTAAATTTGACCCAGCAGTGTTCAATGAATTTATGTTCTTTCTTTATTCTATCTTTTGTCCTATCAAAGCTAGGTTGCTGCAATTGATATGCTATTATTTAGTGAAAAAGCTGTTCTGCTTTCATCTTAAACTCTATCTCCTTCAAGCCTTGTTCCATCTTATCCATATCTAAATCATCCCAGTACGCTGAATCCTTATTCTTGAAGTCATTATATTCTTCAATGAGATTCTTTGCTTCGTACTGGGTCTGAATTCGATTGGCTGAGATTTTGTCCAAAGAGTTACTAGTAGCCAAAGAAATTTGGTACCAATGAAAAAGGAGTGGGAGTTGATCCAAAAAAGCTTGAAGCTCTGCCTGGGCAATGGGGTTGAGGACATGACCCCGAGTCATAATATCATAGGCCCATTGGAAGTTCTTGAGAGGAGTCTTATCTCCAAGAACATTGAAGGGCAAGTAAGAGAAGGCAGCAAGCAGAAGTTGAGCTTGGTATCGCTCAAATGGAGTTGGACGAGCTAGAGGTTGGCAAAAAGGAAGAAACTGACTCTCGAAAAGAGTAAGTTTTAGTTCTTCCATCCAATAAGGATTCTGAGGAAGAGGAGGTATAAAGGGATTTATCCCAAAGGAAGAGGGGAACTGGGGGTTATTTACGCATTCGAGCCAGTCAGAAGAGCAGAGTTTTGCCTTCTTAGCTAAGAATGATGGATTATATCTCTGTGCTTCATCTGGATGAGGAGTTGCGTGCACTATTTTCATTGGCATGGAAGACGTGTACCACACCACAAGTAAGTTGTCCTCTAGACTGCGTTGGTGATTAATGGGTACATAAGGGTAAACCACTGAGCTCTGAGCAGAAAGAGGGATAGACAGAGGATCATCAAATTCAACAAATCGATGGTGAATTCGCTCTTTTAATTCGGGTTCATTAGGTTTTGGCCAACTTCCCCAGCTAGTAGACCTGGAGGAAGAAGAAGCAGCTGTGTCCCATGTAGAGAGTGGTGGGGCAGAAGAGGAGCTTCCAAGATCCATTTTTGCAAATGCTTTGTCCAAGGGTTTGTAGTTGACAGATTTTTGGTCTAAAGATTGGTAATTGGTAAAAGCTTCCATGACTTGTATAAATTGAGGTGGATAGGTGTAACCAATAAATGCATTAAGGTTCTTTCAAGGCCTGCAATCATCTTCCAAAGACTCCTCATATGCTCGATCAATGTAAGAGAAGGTGTAAATAGCCATTGGGGATGTACTAGTCTTTTCGTCTACTCAAAGAATGGAAGTGCAAGATGCAAGGATTTAATGAAGTTCACTGCTTCATTATTCAAAAAGCGGTTATACTACTAGAATACATAGAGTCCATGCATGTCCTAGAACATGGATGGATTGCACTAGTTCACTAATATCACCAAGTATTGGGTATATTAGTGCTGGGGGTAATGTTGGCTGTATAATTTGTAAAAGCTAATCCCAATTTAACGTGTGGCACAAAGAGGGAAATTTGGGAAGTTAATATAAGTTGTCAACCAAAGTCAAACACGTGGCAGTTCGTATTGGTAATAATAGATCTGTGTAGCACTGGAACAATCGAGGGATACAAGATAATGTAGCCTAACGGTTATTCACAAAGTTTAAATTAAAAATCAGGTGGGAAACCTAACTACAAGAGTGGCATAGTGGGACTGACTGTGAGAGAGCATGTTCAACGATCATGGAAGGACATTTCAACGGTGGGAAGCCCACTTCGACGGTTATCATTGAAGAGTATAAATAGCAGAGAAGGCCCCAGAATGAAGCCCCCAGACTCAGATCAAAAAATCAATTTATTTACTTTGTTTTTCCTTCCAGTTTTTACAGTTCTTTATATTTCTGTACTTCAATTCCTGTATTGCACTTCATTTCCTAGAAGTAGTTTCAAATAGCATGTTGTTGTAAACCTCTATGAGATTGGGTCAGATCATTGTAAGTTTTCATTTACTTAATAAAATTCAAATTCTGAAATTGTTTTTCATTTGTTGTTATTTACTAAATTCTCCTAAACAAACCACTAGTAAAAGTTTTCTTCATTGAGGCTGAGAGAACTATAACACAATCGTCTGATAATTGGTTGGCAATTAATATTCTGTAAGGACTAATTGATCCTTGCTGGCACGCTTAAAATTACATTATTAACCTTCAAAAGCCAAAAAAGACAACAATGATATATTGATATATATATATATATATATAGTATTTAAAAAGAAAAAAAAAAAAAACTGATGTGAGCTTGTAATAATTTAAAAAAAAAGAAAAGAAAAGACAAATGCCAAAATCTAAGAGTTATGTCGCAGTGATTGAACTATAAATTGATTTTGTTTTTTCTTTTCAATGGGCTAATATTGTTTAGTTTTATTTTATTTTTTTTCTCTTTGTCTTGAGAAACAAGGTAATATAAATATAAGTAGACAAATTTAAATAATTAATAATTTTACAGTGTCATCTAAAGTCATATTAACATCTCCTCTCTTAAAACTACACTTCCATCTCTCTTTCTTCCAATCACATCCTCTCATAACTCCCTTTTTAAGTAATCATAATAAAACTTCCCATCTCATCTTTATTGATTACTTTTTATCATTTTCTTTCATCGAATCCATTTTTTTTTCTTAGTATTGATTGTTGATGTTAGTGTATATACTGATTTGGTGGTGTTGACTTGATAAATGTTTTACATTGGGAGAGAGGTAAAGAAGTAAAAAGAGAGAGAAAGAAATGACGTGGATATGACAGTAATTTAAGAGAAGGGGTTTGGTAGTGGTGGTGATGATTATGGTAGCGGTGGTAGTAACAAGCTTGATGGTGAGAATGGTTTATGGCAATTGTGGTAGCGGATAATGTGTTTGTGAGGATGGTCATAATAATAGTGACAATTAATGGTGTGGTTGTAGTGGTTATAGCGATAATGGTAGTAAAAACTGAGAGTAGAGTGGTTGATGATGGTGCTGCCGCGATGATTAAGGTGTAAGTCCGTGGTCACGTGATTGCCAACATGATATTTTCTATCAAAATTAGGATAAACTTTGAGAATTGGAAACAATCAAATAGTTTAAGAACCATATTGGATTTTTAAAAAATAAAATAAAAATTAAGGGCCAAAACAAAATTTTACTAATATTTCAATGGACAAAATGTAGTTTTGCAATTTTGTTGGGTGGCAAGTTAACATAATTCTAAAAGGAGGGCTGCTATTTACACCGACGTTATTTCTTTGGAACCTTAGATCTTCTATTATTACAATTTTGCCTTAACATCAATTTCTATTTTTCTATACCTTTCTTTTCAACCCTAACTTTGATCCCAATCTCCACCTCCATTTCGACTGGTGGCCTCTCTCCACCCCACCATCACCGCCCCTCCCTAGCTCATTCTTCACTCGAAAAACCCTAACCTAATTAGCGCTGGCCGCTCTCCTTTCTCCATTTTTGACTACTCCCTATTCTATCTCCGTCTCTTTCTCTTCTTCTTCACCTACAAACTAACCCTAAACCTAACCAGCACCGACTACCCCCTTCTTCATCGCTCGCTGCCGTTGCCACTACCTCTCACCTACCTTACACCACAGCCATGCCTCTTTTCCAGTCGCGTGACCCTAGATCTAGGGTTTGCAAAAACTTAACCTCCTAGAAGGAGAAGAAGAAGATACTGAAGGAGGGAGGGACAATCATTGCCATCACCACGACCAAATCGCGACCAACATAACACCACAAAGTCTTTCTCTTTTTGCAATGCCACCACTCTTTCTATGATTTTTCTCTTCGTCACCAGTGGTTCGATATAGTAGATGAGGAGGGAGGCAGATGGGTAGGGGAGAGGCTATAGTGGTGAGAGAAAGTAGGGAAAGGTTTTTATGAAGAAATGATGGGTAAGGGGCTGACGGACAGGAAGAGAGAAGATGAGGGTGTGTCACGACCCATCTCAGTGCCTAGGGCTGGATTCACAATGAGTTAATTTCTAAAATTTCCAAGATTACTTTTACGTAATTAAATTAAATTAAATAATGCAGCAGAATAAAATAAAAGATATAGATAAATATTTGAAGCGTACATGAGAATTATTAAAACATAAGTTAGATAATAATTACAAGTAAATACAAAAAAAAAGAAACATGGTGTTCATCTCAAATTTAGGTCTTGATTAGTGGGGTAAAATCATTGTTCTTTAAGTTTCTCCACTTGAAAGGGGTTCTTAACAGCTATAAGTACATGATAGAGTGATAAATATTATACTAAGAGTATAAGGGTATACAATTACCATTAATAATTATTTAGGTTAAATAGAGAATAGTTTGGTTTGAATAAATTATTTTAAATAGTAGATATGTAATACAAAAATCGTATGTGCAAAATAATCATAACCACGGTACAGAACAGAACATAACAGAACAAAGGGTCAATGGATTCATAACAAACAGAGGGTCACAACGTTACTAATTCGAGGGCCAATGGTTTATTTGAGTCTCCCAAGGCATGGGACCGTCAAAAGGTCACTAAGGTGACAATTCTGAGGGTCAATGATTATTTAAGTTTCCTAAAACATGGGATCTCCATGGTGGTATTTATAAAAATAAATGTTTTTATACGCATTGTCGAATAAATTCCAAAATTTAAAAAAACATATCCATGGGTTTAATTTTGAACAAACAGGGCTCATAAAATTAATAAAAACATGATTTGCATAAAATAATTCATAAAAACAATAAAACAATTTATGACTACTAAAGACATAATATAACTCACCTTAATATCGACCCATATTATTTTTTATTTCCTCTGTTTTTTCGAATCTCACTACTTGCTTTTACTTCTATTTTGTGATGCCTTCGTTCATTACCTCAACCTTTATATATACATGTCCGAAGTGTTAACGCCTCATGCCCAATTTTTCCCTTAATCATTACGTAGACAGGCGACACAAGTTGGCTCTCCAGCAATGTTCTCTTAAGCCTCCTAGGCTTATCAACAGATTACGCTCATTCTATTAGTGTCACCTCCCAACTCTTGTAAAGTAATTATATTTGGGCCTTAAGTAATATAAGAATTACACCATCCTCTCTTGATAACATATCATGATTTCTAATTAAATTAAATTATATTTTAACACACATAACTATTAAATTAGATATATTATTATTGTTTAATTTATATATATATATATATTTATATTTTGTTTTATTATTATTTTTTTGATATTAATTAAGTATTTGGAGTGTCACGGGACAAAAATTGGCTAGCGACGATGACAACTGCCAGACTTGCAGAGGAAGGAAATGGCAGTGGGTTGGGTTGGAAGAATGGGCGAGGAAAAGGATATTATTGGAATTAAAGTGGGAGTTTAAAAATAAAATGAAAGTGACCTATTTAACTAGGCAACAATGATAGAGACCCCTCCAATCACCACCCCCACAACCCCACGCACACGTGACGGGTGGTGATTGGAGGAGCAGGAAAAAAAAAGAAAAAAAAAAGAAAATGTAACCAATGAGAGAGAGAGGGGGTCAAAGAGGGTGGGGAAAAAGGGGGCATGAAACATTTTTATTTAACTAGGTGAGGTTCCAAGAAGTGTGGGGCAAAGAAAAAATAGAAGCAAATGGTAACGCCCTTCTAAAAGAATTCCATTTTTTTTTCCCGTTTTATACCAATTGACAGAGTGAATTGGTTGGAATTACTTGTTCTCAATAAATAAATAATATATATTTACAATCTTTACGGTCATTAGTTTCAAGGGGTGTAAATTTAGATCAAGTTTGGCATATATTAAAAAAGTCAAAAAGTTAATACTATTCACTAAAAATCAATAATTACGGTTGTATAACTCTCTATACTAATTTTTTCTTACAAATCAATTTTTATAATTTTTTATTATATATTTTTTCATAAAAAGTCAAAAAGTTAACCCAAACATCCATATTTTCTTCCTCAATTTTTTAGTCCAAAAAGACAAAAAGTACACTTATTTAGGACACCCAAAACAACCCCTTAGTACTCCTTTCGTCTCATTTTTATGTTTTTTGCCTGTATTAAAATGTTTGTTTACCTTTTATTTTGGAATACTAATTTATTAGATTTTTAAAATTATTTTTTATAAATTATTATTAACTCATTTCAAAATTCAAATAAAAGAGTAATAGTAAAAAAATAAAAGAGTAATAGTAAAAAAATATTTTAAAATTTAAATTAAAATATAATAATTATATATATTTTTAATAAATTGAATTTTCTGAGAAATAAATTAGAACGGAGGGATTGCCTCAAATAAGACCTTTGACTAAAGCATCAATACATTACTGTTGTTTTATAACCCTTCATTCCCCTATAGAAAACATATCTGCCAGGTTGAAACTCTCTTTATTATTATTTTTTTCTTTTTTCAAATCTACAAATAATCATATTTTTGTTTGACTATTTTATTGGAAAAAAAATTCAAATTTGTTAACAATGATCTAGTGTGAAGTTTCCAGGAAACTGCTTAGCATGTTGAACGAGCCCTTTCGCTTTCTTTATTTGTAATCTCTCATTGTTCTACCCGGAACAAATTTCACGAGTTTTTTAAAAAAAATAAAAAATTGAAGTGTGAATTGTTATCTGATTGTTCAACGACCTTGCATTGAATCAGAAAGATCGTTTTTTGAGGTCTTACCCTGCTTTTTTATTGGTTGTTCTGATTTGGGTCTTCTCTGTTTTGGGATTTGACTAGCTGGTTTTCAAGGTTTCTCATTGAGGTAAAGCTTTTGAACCGTTTTATTTTTGGTTGATAACGGTTTCATTTGATTTTTGGTAGTAATTCTGTGATGGGTTTTGTTGGGTTTTCAGGTTAATTTATGTTGGATTTGAAATCTTGATGATTTCCAGGTGGGGTTTTGTGGGTTTGGTGTTGTTTTGTTGATTCATATGTATTCGGGTTTTTGTTGAGATCTGCATAGCCTGTTTTGTGTTGTTTTGAATTTGTTTGGTTTGATTCGGTATCACCATTGCTGTCTGTGATGCCGAATTTGATTAGAAAAGGGTTGAAAACAGACTGTTTTGATGCTGAAATATTGAAATTGAAATTGGATTCAGTTCTGTTGTATTAGATCTTCTTCTCCTTAATTTGGTTGTTCAAATTGGAAACCCGAAGACAGTGAGGAGAATTATGGCTCTGTCTCGGGTTGGATCTCGGGATGAACTAAACATTGATATAGAAGGAGGGGGAGAAATATTAGACAGAGAACGTGCTCCTCTGAAGGAGAACCGACTTTATAGGACTCATTATCCTGGTGTTGTGAGACAAAGAGCCTATATTTTTGATGGAGAAGGGAATTATTATAACAAGGAATGGGATTTAATGGAGGGTAGGGGCAAAGAGTTTTGTTGGTACCATGTGGAACTTCCCAAAGGGTATGAAAAACTGTCCCAATCTGCACAGTACCTCATTGATGCTCTTTGTCCGCCCTTGTAACTCCAAGACATTTTATCACTCGTCAGCAATGGACCCTTTTGTGGGCATGTAGATGGTGCTCTTGTGTTTAGGGTTAACTCACCAGGCCCTCCCTCTAGCAACTTTACATTAAGAATTGCTGCAAGAGTTACTGAGAATTCGGTGATTACAGTCTCTTTGGGCCGTGTTCCAAGATTGGGTTTCTCACCTGTTGGTCAGTCTCTTCTTTCGGAGATTCCTAGTGTGGAGAGTCCAAAAAATTTAAGAGGCGATCAAAAGGAAAAGGGTGGGACTGTGATTAGGGAGCATGTTCTTGAATTTTTATTGACAATGAATCATTCTGAGGAAGCTGATAATCCTGTGCCAAAATCTGCTTCAAATCTTGTTGTTCATGTTGTTGACACACATGTAGATCATCTCCAAGATATTGTGACCAAACTTGAGATTGAGCTGGATGCAGTGGAGGTTGAACTGGATAGAGGTAATTCTCTCTCTCTCTGTCTCTCTCTGTCTCTCTGTCTCTCTCTCTCTTCTTTTTTGATTTTAATTTTAATTTTTATTTTTAGTGCCAAATTTGACTTGTGCTGCACAAATATTTTATGCTTTCTCAGTTTTTTAATTTTTTATTATATTATAAATCAGTGGTTCACTTGTTTTATACATTAATAATCAACTCTTTATGTTATTTATCAAAAAAAAAAAAAAAAAAAAAAATGATCAACTCTTTATGTTGAAACATTCTGTGAGTATTTCCATAGTATTTATTAAGGAGGCGAGATACTGACTTTCATGGTTCATTAGTTACTTTTGTTATTGCCTTCCTATCTAGAAGGAATCTTAATATGCCATTCATGTTGTCTCATAGTTTTATAGTTACTATCTTAATTGTTGTAGTTATACACCCCTTCACAATTCATTATAATTAATCAATTTTTAATAATCATGGGGCCATTCCTTATGCACTTTAGATGGATTGCTGTGTTTGATTGGTGTCAGCACCTTTTAACTTTTGTCTTTGAACTTGGGGAGTGCTCAAGTTTCCGATAAGCTCCTGTGGATTAGAAGATTTTCATTTATGGAACTCACATATTCCAATATATATATACATTTTTGAGGAGTTATAAAGCTTTTACTTCATAGCCAT
Organism: Camellia granthamiana; assembly: GCA_036172215.1. Lineage (NCBI taxonomy): Eukaryota > Viridiplantae > Streptophyta > Magnoliopsida > Ericales > Theaceae > Camellia > Camellia granthamiana. Next base: position 130,069,122 of record CM069908.1, on the reverse strand, counting down.
AGGGCTGTCAAAGCTTGAAGGATGAAGAGTGAGCCTAGCTATCTAATGCTTAGGATGTTGTACAACAAATAGTTTCATGAATTGTCTAAAATTGGAAGTTGTTCGAGTCGAGTTATTTAACTTTCTCTTGTTAAAATGAAATTTAGTACACTATTAACATATAAAGTCTTTATAAGTATTTCTCCATCATTACTTAAAATGCCAGTTCTGTCTCTATTCTCTAGTGTGTTCATGTGTGCAACATGGTAAAATAGTTGGAAATTAAGGTTTAAAAAATATTGACATCATCTCCTAGTTGCTATGTTACCTGGAACATAGATCGTTCTGGTACGTAGAACGGGAATGGGAACATGGTATGCCACATGTTTTAAAATGTGGTACGATAGGGGTAGACTTGTATATATTAAGAACTTAAGATACTTCTGGGTAATTTTTTTTTTAACTATTAGATATCCAATAAAATGTAATATTTTCTGAGCATTATAACCTATTTTTTGATTTTTTGTCTTGTCAAAACTTAACTCACCTTAGATTAAGGACATATTGAAAAAAAAAAAATTTGAGATCGCTTTGGAACACTAAATTTACTGTTTTGGAATGGAAGTGTACCATGTTTCAGAATGTGTCTACCAATACGTAATTCGCTAGAGTATTAGTGTTTTTTGGTAACATAGCCTAGTTGTCTTGGGAAAACTCGAGATTTATGCTGGTGTTTCAATGAATCAAAGTAATCCAATCCCTTGACCTACAAAGGTTCTATTTGAGCAAAAACCTTTGTTTCATATTGACTATGGTGACAGTAATAGCAAACACTAAAAATATCTGTGTTTTCAGCAATCCCTTACCAGCCCATTAATTAAGAAGCACAGATATTTTTAAAAGGTGTCGCGTTCGTGTCAGACACTGACACTTGTTGGACATTAGTCTAATAAGTCGAACATGCATTCAAATGTGCCTTATTATTATTATTATTTTTATTTTATAAAAAGTCAAATGCATTTTTGACAGTTGGGGACAAACGTGTTATTTGTTCAGACACATGAAACACTTTGCCTAGTTTGAAGAAAATAAAATCGACATTCAATAATTGTATACAAACAAACTGATCGTTTCTTATCTTTTTTGTTTTTAGCTTCCCCTATTGTGTTGCAGGAGTAGACTGTCTTGCCTTACAGAATATGCATCAATTTAGAATAGGTTCGAAGTGAAAATTTGCAGCTTTAACAGCCAGAAGCTTTCTGATTAGATTAGTGTGTGCTTTCTAGCTACTCCTTATAGTGATTTGATGTAATTGAGGGATTCGGTGCTTCCCCAACCAAAAACCTGAGTGATCCAATGTAATTGTGAGTATAATTGTCAGATACTTCATGGTTTAAGATTATTTTATTTATTTATTTAAAGATTATTTAATTTATTTATTTCTATTTTTTACACGTTAAAGGCTTAAATTATCCAGAAGATACATTCCTACTTTAGGGAGGGGATAAAGAATCTCTGTTAGATTCCATGTCCTACGATGAATGCAGAAGTTCAGAGTTGGCTTTCATAATCTGTAAAACAATTAGAAAGAAATGGCATGATTAAATTGAAAATGCAAAAAAGTAAAGTTGCTTTTCCATATAACTATTTTGATTGTTCAACTTCGACACATTCTCTTTATCTTACATTTGTTCTTGGATTGTTTTAACAGATTCTCCTTTCCACCTTTCCACTTGATTGCAGGTGGTTTTGTTTTGAAAAAGCAAATGCTAGATGATAGAAGATTCCCAAAAATGCATCTTGACTTACAGCGTCTCTTGCAGGTAGTTTTTTAGCCCCATTCATATCCTCTGTGGCCTAAACTAGTTATGGTAATGGATTAATCATGGTTTTCTGAAATTTTTTTAAAAACTAGTTTCGTGAAAAAAAAAAAAAAAAAAAAAATCATCATTTTCATATGATTTTTTCTTTTGTTGGTATTTATTTATTTATTTTTTAAATATCAAAAAACTTCTTTTGAAAACTATTAACTAAAGAGGGTGCAGGATTGTGGGTTCTCAAAATTTGACCAATCAGAGTTCACTCTCTTTTCAATGGATTATTTGTATCTTGGTCATGTTTCTTATTCTTTATCATCCAAAGAAATGTGATTAGTAGAGCTTGTCATAATTAATTGATGTGATCCTTTAATAGATCAAATGATATGAAATAAAGCACATGGTTAGACATTGTTTTGGTTTCTATGTGAAGTTGATGATATTCCAACATGAATGCAGGTTATTGCGCACGGAGAGCAAGTATTTCCACGAGTCAAGGAAAGGTGTGCTTCAAAACATTGGTTTGCCAACGAAGACATCATTTCCCTTGAAGAGTTAATCGGACGACTCAGGAGGCTAAAGGAGAACGTTGGTTTTATAGCCAATCGTATCACAGCAGTCCAGGCTGGTCTGGATAGCTGGCAAGCCGAGCAAATCAATAGGAAACTCTATTATCTCTCCTTCCTTTCGATCATATTCCTCCCTCTATCTGTAATCACCGGAGGTGAAAATCTTTCTACATACTTACCTTTTTAAGCATTTCTTTTTCTTTTGGGAGTAGGCTTTTTTGGCTTTTTTAGTTTGGCTTTTTATTGTCTTTGGTGAATTTTTTTAAAAATTATTTCTAATTTCTTTACTTTTTAGATCTGTCTCAACCAGATGATTCTAAGAATTAAAAATATTAAATTTTATTTTTTGAAAAAATCCAGAAAATACAACCTTTTTTTGGGATAAAATTTGATTTAATTTTGTCTTTTGTGAAATTTTTTCAAAATTGACTTATCTTTTTAATGTTTAGAATTGTCTCTAGTCGAGATGGACCTAAAAATGAAATTTTGACTCAAAGTTGAAAAAGTTCGGAAAAGATAAAAATAAGTCAAAAGAAATAAGCTAGCTTTTTAGTTTTTGCTAAAGAAAGAGATTCATCATTTGAGTAATAACTTTGTTGGCGTCTCTAAACAGTGTTCGGGATGAATGTGGGAGGAGTTCCTTGGACAGGGCAACGAGACCCAAAGATAAAGGACGGTTTTCGCAATGTCATATTGCTCTGTGTTGTGATGCTATTTTTCCTGCTTTTGTGCTTCATTGTCCCAGCTGTTCATGCTCGTATAGTTGCTTGGCGGAGAAAAAGAGCTTTGAAGAGAAGCTGGTCTCTCAACCGGAAGTCGTTCCTTAAGAGAACAGTAGGAGGCGAAGGAAGAGGAGGTTACCTTCGGCTTTGAGGGAAAAAAATAAAGCGCCATGCCGTTTTATGGTACATGTTCTGCTTCTCTTTACAGTCCGTTTGGATTGCGTGATTTGGGAAGGAAAAACAAAAATCATTTCTCTGGGTTTGTATCGCTTGGTTGGATTAGTAAAAGGAGAGAAATGGGATGACGTGGAGAGAAATACATTTATCTTATAACCCTTCTTTTGAATCTTTAACCAACAAATAACTATTTTTTTCATAATACCGGAACTGCCCTTTTGACACCTATAAAAGGTTGTTTTAGTAATATAACATTAAACAAATTTCTTTTCTTTTCTTTTCTTTTCTTTTCTTTTCTTTAATGTAGTTTAACCGAAGAACAAAGGGGAGAAATTGTTATACTTCAGGGAGATAAAACAATTTTTTCTCTCTTATTTTCTTTTCTGTCCTAACTTGTGTAATCATTTTTTTTTCTTCTCTCTCTTAAGTTCCAAACGCAGTGTTTATCTTTGCTCATCTGTGGAATATATATTTTTGGTTTCTAATTAATTGATGTATGTTTTTTTTCTTCAGGAACAATATTCACACTCTTTCCTTCGATCAGTTTGATTCAAGATACACTTTTTTCCGGGACTCAAATCATCGATTTTGCTTAATCCTTCCTTTGAAATGGGAATCCATATGGATCACTTGTTCTCATTTCTTCCGGTGAGAAGATGAAATTTGTGTAGTCGAATGTTGTTATCTTTCATTAATTTTAATTTATTTATTTTTTGTTTTTTGTTTTAGTCGAATGTTGGCTTTTGATAGAGTCATGTGGAGAAGAAAGATTCATGTAGCTGACCTCATTTGATGACCGCATTTGATGGATTTAAGGCCTGATTTGGTTTGGGTTGGTTTAGTTTGTTTTTCTCCCTCATTTAAGTTCATTGTTGTTTTTTTAAAGGCTTACCTTGTATAGGATATTTTTTTTATATTCAATTTTTCTTACATGTACATGATGATTTGTACTACTGATTCCTGTTAATGACAAAGTATACTTCTGTGACACAAAATTTATGAACCCTAGTCCTGTCGGAATTAATCAAATTTATTTATTTATTTATTTATTTTTAAATTTTGTTTGTGTGTTTCATTTTTTGTGAACATTTTAGGTGCTTATAATTATGAAGTGGCCCTATAGTTTTTACAACTAAAACTGTTTCTGTATTTTGTGAACTCTGAGGTCAACTGATATTTGCTCACCAAATTTTATTGTTCCTAGTTTCTGTCATATTAGTATCACCGTTGGGTTGGAACATTTGGCCCTCTCCAAACTTTGCAGTGATGGAACTGGCGTGTGCTAAAACTTTCCTGTTGTTTGGTTGGGACATTGTGTTACATATGAGATTGTGATTAGTTCACCTCATGTAAGAATTGTATTTGATTTTATAATCGGTTTTTGTATTTGTAGATTATTTCATAATTTAAACTAGTGAAAGAAAATGAAAATGTTTTTTTCTTTCTTTATTTTTTTATTTTTATTTTTTATCATTAAAGATAAAACAATAGGTTTCTCATGTAGTTATTAATATGATTCACACTAATTGTGCCTAAGGATAAGAAAATACAATAAGAAATTGGTAAATTTATATCGTTACTAAAATAATTAAAATTTAAAGAGCTTAAAAAGTTATTGAATAATAAAACGAGTCGCACTTAGAATAAATCTGGTTAGTACACTAAACAAATTTTCAAACTTCGTAGCAATTCTCATCGAAGTGCATCAATCAATATTGAAATTACAAAAATAAAGATTATTACATATCAGACATGACACGAAGCTCGTGTAATTGTTGGATGAACCTATCTACATAGCTAGTCATGAAGCCTGGGCTTGTTAGGGTTTGTTTCCACTTAACATGGTTTTTCTTTACCAATCCACCTACTTCACTGTCTTCATCCATTACAGAGTTAATAGCCTTGCACAAGCTCTCCTTTGAAAACCATCCCTTTTCGTCTCTTGCTACCTCTACTGCAACTTTTAATTCCTCAACCATTAACCTAGTGTTCAAAATTTGATCTAATAGATGTGGTACAAGCACTATCTGAGTATTGCTCATTAGAGACTCCCACATTGATCCCAATCCACAGTGATTCACAAAACACCCAACAGATCGGTGTTCTAATATTTGTACCTGTTGTACCCATCCCCCATAAACCACTCCTCTCCCTCTAACCCTTTCTTCAAACCCCTCAGGCAACGCTTCTTCCACCGTTGTCGCCCCAGTAGGCAATTTTAAGGCTATAAAAAATGGTAGCCCTGTTAACTCGAACCCTAGAATAAGTTCTTGAAATTGGTTTTTTTCAAGGATTAATTGGCTTCCAAATGCACAAAACACAACGGAACCTGGCTCGAACCCCTCCAGCCACTTCTCCCACCGCTCTTCAAGCAACCATTCCGTTTTTGTCGGTTCAAGCAAGACATGTCCTGTTAGAAACACAGGCTTTCTATACTGACTTCTTATGTAGTCACAAAAGTGTCCCTCTATTTCTTGGCATGTTCTAATAGAGAGTGCATCACATTCTCTTATGGCAGTTGTCATACGATCATATAAAGTTATCCCGCTTCCAAATTCAGTTGATATGATCAATGGTGCAAGAGCTTCGTGTTGGCGTAACACCACCGTAGAGGACGGGTAGCCTGATGGTGGCTTTTCCATTTCGGCCTTCATTAGTGTCATGTCCTTGAAAACTTTACGCGCAGGGACTAACTGCATAGCCAAAGTTGTTGCAGAAACAACAGCGTAGTGTTGGGTGGTCTTGGGCCTCTCTCAACCCCAAAAGCTAGCTCAAGAGGTGAGGCTTTCCCTCACACTTATAAACTGACCACCAGCCCCTTTCACAACCGATGTGGGATAACCCCAACAATCTCCCCCTCACACATCGGGCCCTGGGTCGGAGCAGCGACAACCCGTTTCTCCCGTGGACTATTGGGCTGAGACTTGTTGGTAAACCTGGGCTCTGATACCAGTGTTGGGTGGTCTTGGGCCTCTCTCAACCCCAAAAGCTAGCTCAAGAGGTGAGGCTTTCCCTCACACTTATAAACTGACCACCAGCCCCTTCCACAACCGATGTGGGATAACCCCAACACGTAGCAGACGGTTTTCAAGAATCCAATCTTTGATGCTAGTTCCGGTACCCAATGAGCGCTGTCGAAGAAAACAAAATCGGGTTTTAATTTGCGTAGCAATGTTTCAACTTGATCGCGAGTGAGATCCATGGCCGTCGCTAGGTAAGTGGCCAAGGAAATAGGTATGTTGGAATCTGTCTCAGTGCCTGGAGGAAGGCCTTCGATGTGTGGGACGACGAGGGGATGGAAAGTGACGAGGTTGGGATGGAGATTTGTAGCTTCCCATTGAATTTGAATCTTGTTTGGCAACAAAAATGAGATTTTGTGGCCTCTTTGGGCAAGCTCGTTGGAGAGATGAAGGTATGGAGTCATATGGCCAATGGCAAACCATGGAAACATGGCAATGTGAAACTTTGAGTCCTTGGGCTGAGCCATTAATTTGTACTTGGTTGGGAAGTGAGTTTGCAGGTGCCTCAATTTATAGACTCAAAATATGTTACACACAAAAATCTAGGCTGTGTTTAGAAGGGTTTTGAAAGTATAGTTCCATTGTTTGATTTGTCTATGGTATTTATTTGCAGCTTTCAAAAATTAATTCCATGTTCACTTTTAAAAACTCGTTCGAAGGCAAGAAAATTTGGATTAACCAGACGTCCCACTATTCGTTTGGTCGGTTGACCGGAACAGTGAATTTTTTTTTTTGAATTGACACGTTAATTTTTATATATTCAAAAAAAAATATTTTCCGAATTTTAAAAATTTTTTTATGAGCTTTAATAGAATTTTGAGTTGTGTGTTTGGTTATGAGTTGTAAATTTTTGTATCAAATATCATATGTCACATCAAAAATTCCCCACCAAATTCAAAATTCTTTTCAAAACTCATTCACTAAACAAATTTTCCACACTCAAATCATAATTCTAAAACTCACAAACTCAAAATACAACTCTTATTTTCAAATCATAATTAGAAAGCTCTACCAAACGCAATCTTAGATTTTAATTTTGCTACTTTGTTGCAACAACCCACTTCCCACTTATATTATTTAACGGATATTTACACACAAATTTTAATTTATAAACTTATACTCCATTACATCTTAACTAAGATTTTTTGGACCTTAAAGTCCCATTAATTTTTTAATAATCGGAATTGTCTTTCAAACAATGATTGTTCATCATTTATGATTATCTATAAATGAGCATGATGATTTGACATTTATTTTGATTTTTAAAACTTTAAAACATTAACTTTCAAATTGAAAAAACTAAAAAAAAATTTGGGAGAGTGACCAATAAATCCGAAATATTGAACTTATGATCCATTTGGTCCCAAATGATTTCTAATGTTCCGTTTGGTCCTTTTTGTTTGTGAAAGGATGCTTTTGCCATTTAATTTGGTTGTTTGTGTTAGCGTTAAAGGTGGAGGTGAGCGGTGTTTTTAATGAACGTGAGCCACACAGCTTGGTTGTGCCATTTCCAGTTTGAGGGAAGTCACATGCCACATAATTGGGTGCCACATTTCGAAAAAGTGCACTAAGGCCGTTTTGTGTTTTACACTTGAGGATTGGTGCGTGTCACATCAATGGGGTGCCATATAACGCTGAATCATACTAAGGGGCTCTGGTAAGTAATAGTAAGTGAGATGAGTGCCACGTGACACACAACCCAAAGACCCAAACCTATACCCGTTGCCCAGGACCCACAAATGACAACCACATATGCATCCTTTTTTGGTAGTTGACATTTCGTATTTTTAAAAACCCTAGAATTTCGTCTTTCTAAAATTTAAAAATTAGATTAGGCATATATACCGTTCGAGATTAGGGGTTTTTGATGATCAATTGGTTGTGTGTTTATGGTGTGACGTTGCACCATTCGTTTTGCCAACGCTGCTGCATTTCAAAGGCTTGGTCGACGGCAGAAACCCTACTGATCAACAATTGGCGGTCTCTTTAGTGGGCTTGCGAAATGGTAGAAAAAGGTATGTTTGTTGAGTCTGTGTGGGCTTTGTTTGTGTGTATGCGTCGTATGTGTGACTTTGAGTTTTCCGTTGTTTGTTTGTGTGTTTGATTTCCCCCATTTAAGGCGTATCATTTCCCAATAATAGCAGTCATAGCTACGTCATTTGTTACGTAGTTTGAGTATTGGATGTGTTGTTTGGTAGGTGTTATATTGATTTCGTGTTGTGTGATTATGGTGATGGATATTGTGTTGATGGTGTGTGGGGCTGGTTATGTAAGTGGGTGAGTCATATATGTCCGTAGATGGCATGGAAAAGTTAGTTTGGGGTACTGCAACAGTGGCCTTTTGGTGATGTGGTGGTGGGGGTAGTGATGTTTTTGTCAAGGAATACGAAATATGATTATCTATGTTGGTTGTGTTGTAGTATGTGTTGTCGTATGGGTGGATGCGTTATTTTGATTGGTAAATGGGTATGGGATGGTATGGGGTGTGGTTTGAATAATTGTTAAAATGTGACATAAGGGACAAGGTAATGTGGCAACGATATTTTGGTGTGTAGTAGGTTGTTGGGTGGTATGTTTACGGGGTTGGGCCATGGTAACAGGACATGTAGGACATGGTTGGGTGGTTGGATGTGGGGTTGTGGATGTGGGTGTGGTAGAGTGGTGTATTGTCGTGAGAATGCTACTGTGTTTGCTTGGCATTTTCGTATGGAGGGGATTGTGTATATTTGTCATGTGCGTGTTAGCTATGTGTTGGTGTCTAGAAGTATTTGGGTTTGGTTTTTCCCTTGATGTGTTGTTGTTTTAGATTGCAGGTTGTGGGAGGTCAACTAGTCCGTGGACACGTTCGTGCGAATGGAAACAACTCGAAGAGACAAGCGGTAAAAAGTCAGACAACCTTAGAGTTAGAATGCAGGGCCGTGTTGTAGACACTCTATTTTTGACCACCCGCAAGGCTCGAGCACTTTGCTCGGTACAGTCGATGATGAAAGTTATGTTGTGCGTAGTTCGAGGTCTCAACGAAGGGGCAAGGTTTAAACTCCAAAACAATCCCAAACCTTCCATATTCCTATTGATTATACCCCAGAAATCCATTTTTACACATTGTACCACTCTGTGCTGAGTCTAAAGTAGAGAAACAAGGGATCCCTTTAAAGCCCGATCGTGGCTATTGATGGCCGGCCGTGTCTTAGTAGCGAGAAACACTGTTCTGGGTGGGGGCTCACTAGCTTTCCATTTTTGAAGATATTTATGACCTCTCTTGCTCAAATTCTATAAAAACGAAGTTGTATCTCTGTTTTGAGGGTTGAAGAATTTCTAAAAAGCCTATACACCTTCTTGAGAGCTCCTTCTTCTTGTGCAAGCAACCCTTTGAGCAAGCTTACCACCTTGAACCTATATCCATACACCATATAAGCATTCACACCTTAGCCTTAGGACCTTGGTTGAGCCTTGAGCATCACAATTCAGGCTTGAGAGTGTGTTTGGATTTAGTTTGATTCACAACAAAGAGCTTACCTTTCTTGAGAGGTATAAGCTTACTATCTCTTCTCTTGCTCTCTTTTCTATCATTTACTATCAAGTTCTTGTATTTTTTTATTGTTTTGATCTTCCTTCAAGTGTCTAAGCTTGGGTTTGGAAAGCTACCAAAGGGTAGAGAAAGTTAACACTCTTTCTTACACCTTCACCTATAGCTCAAACCTTTGTTTTACACCCTTTTCCTTTGCTTTCTAAATTGATTTTTAGAGTTTAAAAGAGGCTAAAATCATGCTTTGAGGTTTCAAAAGTGGAAGGGTTAGCCACCCCTTATTGTTCTTGCTTACTAGCCTTATTGTCTTTGCTTGTTGTTTAGCTTTTTGGGCTCTTTTCATACACTTTGAACCACTATTTTTTTTCACATATTAGGAGCTGTTTTAGGGCTGTCCTAGGTTGTTTAATTAATTCATGCTTTGATTAGTTTGCTTGTTGTCTCACAAGTCCTTAGATATAGCTTGTTGCATATTGTTCTTGCCTTTCTTTGTTTAATTTCCATGTTAAGAACCTCATTTTAATAATAAACTTACCATTCATCTCTTTCATTTGAGAGTTGTTTCACTCGGTTGATGGTTATTCAAAACATGAACTACAAATCTATGCTTAATGGCTTAATCTCTAAGGAGGTTCATTGTCAATGGCATAGTCTCATTTTCATGTTGAGAATCACTTCCCGTTTGACACGTTTCTTACTTAGTGGACATAACAATCATCTTGGACAAATGGGTTATAGAATGGCAAAGACTAATGAATTTGGCTTAAAATGAACCAACTCACATAAAGAAAATGAGTTATATTGCTTGGGCTCGGCCGGACGTTATGCTGGGTCTATTGTGTCAAGAGTCGTCACGCGTCAATTCACGGTGTTTTGACGACCCTTGAAGCGTCTTTACTTCTCCTTTTTGAGCTCATCCCATGATAAAGGGGAGGGATGGTTGTTATTCATTGCATTCATTGAATTTTATTCAAATTGTGGCCGAAATCATCAAGCAAACAAATTGCTCGTTGATGGTTTTGGAAATGATTCCAACCTTCTCTTGAGGCTTTCCCATGACAGAGAAGTGTAAGAGGGATAAACAGAGTTTAGAATAACTCTATGTGCACTGTTTTCACTTCAGAGTACAAAATAGGATTTTGCATAAAATTAAGGCACGACCGGCCTTATTTAGGCCCGACCGGGCTTCATTGGGGCAGGCCAGCCATCAATGTTTGGTCAGCAGTATATATTGCAGAAAGCAGAGGGCAGTGGCTAAAGGTGAAACAGAGCAGACCTAGGCAGACAAAGCAGTTCTTGGACACTGTGCATGCAACTCTTATGCATTGTTGCTTACATCAATGTTGTGCATTCTTGTTGTAATTATTATTATTGTTTATTTGTAATTGTTATAGTTAGTTAACTTAGATAGCTAGTTTATTTCTCATTATTATCCTTGTTATAATAGAGTAGCTAGCTAGTTAATTCTTTGCTTATTTATTCATTCGGTTTTGTAATAGTTAGTTTATTTCGGACTTTCGGACATTCATTTGAACCCTTTTATGTGAGGGCCAATATGTAATAAGTTGTATGTCTTTCAACCCCACGTCTTTCTCTCTTTTACTTATTTTCTTACGATGGTTAGTATAGAACTTTCAAATTAGCATTCTTATGCTTTGCATCCACTGTCTTGCATGCATCCAAGGTTCGGCTCATCATACTAATCCAATGTCAATTTGAATTCATTGCTTGAATATGTGCTTTATTGCATATCTTGAATGGAATCATATGCCATGTTCATAGCTGAGCCTACTAAAATTACATAACGTGTGCGTTGCATTTAGTCATATTGCATTAGTTTGGAGCATGCATATTTTCTAATTATTTTTCTTTGTTTTGGCTCGGAGTATTAGGTGAGCAATTTTGAGTTTTAGCATCTTACATTGAATGTTTGTGTTGCCATGCCAAGCATATTTCCATGAGGCTAATTGCTTAAATGATATACTTGTTTGAATGTCGGTGGATGGAGGCTAATTGCTAAAATTGGGACAAATTGATTAATGTACAAACTCACCTTTTCAAGTGACGAGTATCAAAAAAACAAATTTTCAAATAAAACATGAAATCAAAGTGTTCCAATCTTCCCAAAATAGTTTATACTTATGTGAGTCATATAGTAATGTTAATTTAAATAAAACCAAAACAAGAGCATATAACGTAAATAAAAACCACATCATGATTAGTAGAGGCTGATCTTTGATCCGGCGAGTGGGATGTTCAATTCATGACCTTCCCCTCTTGTACCTAAGTTTTCGAGCTGAGACACTTTGGTGACGACAGACTAATGGCCTTTGGCACGAGTCTCGGATTTCCTAAATTTTTCAAAAATATTTAGGTGGTGACTATGAAATCTGGTAATGCAGTACATTTTTGGCATTTTTGATTCAAATGATTTTCCAAAAGAATTGCTGGATTTGGACTCCTTTTGTGTTTTCACTATTTCACATTGCACTTGTGAAATCAGATTTAGAGCCATGAGAGTCCAAACTGTAGGGTTAGTCGTATCTGAAAGGAGCACGAAAAGCAAGCCATACGTGTCCTGTTCAAACAGGCTAAAGTTGTAAACAATGTGTTGGCCCGAAATGTACCAAAACAGTCAAACATTCCCTAATGACAGGCCCATAGGAGGCTAAATTTCCGTTTAAACATTATGGGTATAGTTAAGCTTGTCAGTTCTTCAAGTTTAAGGGTGGAACACTTCAATCATTTGAAAAGGACGCCGTTGTGGATTATGATTGAGGCAATACATATCAACGATTTGGACCACAAGGAATTCAGAAAGTGTGATGAGCTGGTATGCAAAATTATTAGGGCATACAAAGAATGGGATAATCGTTCAACATTGAAGGGTCCATCGTCAAACTGGGAAGTAGTGACATACGGTTAATATTTGGTTTACAGTGCGGGAAGAGACGACTTGATTTGTCGCCAGGAAAAAGGCTAGTATCGGACTTTTTTCAGCGCAGATGCCGTGACACATCTTGCGTAACGTCAAAGTTGGTGAAGACATTGTTCATGAAGTCTGTGGTTGGGAGAACGCGACAAGATAGGGAGGACACAACGAAGTTGTTAGCTTTGTATATATGTGGCAAACTTTTTTTCTCAAATTCTGGGGAGACAATAAGTTGGGCCTTCGTAAGGTACATTAATGACCTGCATACCGTTGGGATGTATGACTAGACAGGTGCAATATTGGCCTCACTGATGGTTTCAATCAGAGAGTTCCATCATACCTCAGGAAAGATGACTAGATCCGTGGTTGCTTTATTGGTATGTTCACTATTAATTGTTAAATGTTGTGTAGTTTGAATTATTTTGATAAAATGACAGGATTGTTTAAATGTGTTCATTTTGTAACACAGTACTAGCTATGTGAACATTCAAACATAGTTGAGCCTCAGACTGACAACATGTTTCCAAGATTCCTCAAATGGGACATTGGGATATTGCTAAACAAAGCTCAAGGGGTGGATTTTACTGTTCCTGTCAGTTTTGAAGTGTTTGTAAATACGACAAGTCACGCAACATTTGTTCGGTGGTTTACCGTAGTCACGAAACGTGTTGTGTGTTTAAATTGCGTAGGTGAAGGTCGACTGTTTGAGCATGAACGGGATGTAATAGGATCAGATGTAGAATTGTTAGAGCAAGATGTGACGAACGTTGTCGGCATACATATGTACGATGATGGTGGGGAGAATCATTTTGTTGAGAAGGGGGTTGGAAGAATTTTAGCTACAGTTAGTGTTCGTCGGGAGATGAACATAGCAGGGTCCTTTGTCGACGAACGTGAGGAGCATGCGGGGGGATTTGTGCATCGAGTGCTGGGAAGTAATGGTGGGATTGACAAGGATGGAGTGCGTGGTCCAGTACATGAGATCGAGCATGACGATTTGGGTGATAGTAAATTAAAAGATGCACTGAATGCCATGGTAGCGCTAGAGGTGCAGAATAAAGCAAAAGACGATATGATAACATTACTTGAACGAGAAGCTGGTAGGTTGAAGAGTAAAATACAGATGCAAGCGGTGAACATAGTTGGGGGTTTGGTTATGTGTTAAAAATGAAAGATGACGAGCTAGATAAGTTAAAAAAGGAGAACGTGGAGTTGAAGTTGCAGTACTTGAAGACCAACTTGTGGATCGAGATGTCCAGGTTGTCACGCAAGCTTACCGAACTAGTTGCAAGGGAGGGGACGTTGGCGATGATGGCAGGAGTGGGCCTGAGTTTGGTGGGGTGGCGCTGTGTGACGTGCCACCGTTGTGGGCAGTTGAAAAGCGTGGATGCATTGAGAATGGAAGTGTTGGCCAAACGGGCACAGAGTACATACCAATTTAGGTTGACGGGGTGTGAGACATAAGCCTGTCTGATCCAAAAGTAGAAGTCATACCGTATGTAGGTGAACATGCACATGGGTTGGGCATGCAGAGTTCATTTGTGTGTAACATTAAGAACAAAATGAGAAAGGAATGAAAACTGCCAGAATTTGAGTACCCTCTGGTGGTAGGGCGTGGCGAGAGGGTGGATACGAAGGCTGCCAATGTGGAGCTGGGTGCACTTTGTGTAAAAAATGATACAGTTATTGATGTGGATTTGGTTGTTTTACCTGATAAGAGGTGGTCGGGGTTCGATATAAACAACCGATTGGGGGTGTGGAAGATGATGTCAATGGATGAGAATGCTAGGATCAAACAAGCTTATGACCGGCACGACGATGGGTACGTAACGACTTGTAATTTATTTTTGTTTATTTTATTTTATTTTAAATTCCTGCACTTTGTGAATTGGTGGATGGTTACAATGGTAGTTAATGGTTTTTTGGACAAGGCGGTTATGTGGGGAGATACGACAAGCGGTGTGATTGTGTACTTCACTAATGTCAAAAATCTTATCCGACAGAGTTCCATTTGTGGAAATGTGAGACACACAACCCAATTAAAGTTTAACTGTCGTGTATGAGTTTATTTGTTTATACTACGTAGGGGACATGTGCCATTGGTTTATGGTGTTAACATATTTTGGGATTTGGTTTCTGGAAAACATTGGGTGATTGATGCGTATATGGAGTTGTTGAAAACTGAGCAGGTGAGGATGTTTGGTGGTGATGATTCAGTGGACAAATCATATTTCTTCAGTAGTA